>JARBWK010002330.1:0-15413 GCA_030556195.1 Anolis apletophallus
AATAGTTTAACCATTGGTTCGTCCCATCAAGTATTAAAGGGAAATTGATGCTTTAACAGGAGAAATGTCTGAGAGAGGTGATGCATTAGAATAGAAATGGAATAGCAGGGGCAGCTTGCCAGCAACAGCAACAGCACAAAGAAATAGCAAGTGATGGGTTAGAGAGCCCAGCGCATGGCAAATGAAAGCTTCCATGGCAGGTTTCCGGTAGTAAGTAACAATTTAGGAACATGTCGGCTCATAAGCAATAACATAGAACAATGATGGAAATTCCCTGCGCCACAGTTTATTGTAAAATAGGAATAAGATGCTAGAATGCTTTGTTTAATTAGGTAGTGTAATGGTTTTCATGAATACCAGCCAATGCCAAGGTATGAAGAAGGGAGGGACTAAATGTTGACTCCATTGATGGTATAAAACCTGTACACTGGAAAAAGTTCTGGGTTCTGTCTTCAAGCGGCATTGTTCTGTAAGGGAAGGCAGGCCCATCAGCTGATGTGATACAATAAAGGCTGGTTTCATTGAACAGCAGTAAAATTATCGCGTCATCCGTCCAAGTGCTCGCTAAGTAACAGCAGCCAGGCACAAAAGGTATTTGCCTTGGGAGTTCTGGGACTCCAACTTCGCTACAGTATGGTCTGCTCAAGGAGTTGCTTGTGGTCTCTTGGTATTCAGTTTATTAGTCAACATGTCTTTTGTTCGTGCTATATGCCCTGCCCATCTTATTTTGGCCCTTAATGTGTGAGTGTAAATAGAAAAAGACAGAGGAAGCATTGATAAGAGCAAAAAGTAGATCACAAAATGGAAGGCAATATCATCTGGACTTCACGCAAAAATTCTGTAGATGAGGCAAGATGATTTTGGAGTGGGAACAAGTCTCATCAGGTGGATCTTTAGTTCAACTTGTATTTACAAAAAAAACCCTGTTCACACTAAGAGTTATATTATTATGATTCTACTTTTAACTGCCATGGCAACATTCTGTGAGTCTGGTGCTTGTAGTTTGATGAAGCAACAGAGCTTTCTTGTTGAAAATTCTTAACTCTAGACTGCAAATACTAGGATTCCACCATATCCAGCCATGGCGGTTGGAGTGGAATCATGATGCTATAACTGCATAATGTAAAGGATTCCTATACTCTGATATTACGTTGATCTGAATATAAACATGTTGTTTTAGCTTTTGGACAAAATCCTGCAGTGAAGCCAGAAGGGTATTTGAGATTCTATCACTTGCTTTGAAGGATCATGGGTGGAGCATCAAGCACAGAAAATAGCTCTCTGTATTGACAGCAACAAATAAGATCACTTGAGAGTGAGACAGGGTAGGTCAAAACAGTATATTTCCTTTCAGAAGAGACAAGTGAAGGGTAATACTTTCACCAGAGTATCATGTGTACATACACATCTTTCATAAGACAAAGTTCTTAGATCCGATCTTTAATTTGTGTCATCACAAGATGAAGCTAGTCTTCAGGTCTTCCAACTGCATGCAGTAGAAAGGGAATTGCCAATCAAGCAATGCAAAAGTATATCTGGTATTCTAGCCTGACAAGATGAAATTAAGAAAAATTCAATGTCTTATTTGCATCCTTAACAGTCTAGTCTAGAAAAGCACATTTCCATTGCTACAGTGTGATGTGCACCAAGATATTTCACATTAGGGGCTTCTCAGTTTATTCAGGTATGATGAGACAGTTTCACCAACTTTTATTGGCCAACTTTTGTGTAGGCAAAGAAAGCACTAAGGACCTCTTTATTTTCGGTGGCTTGATGTTATTTTCAACCTACAGCCATGGAACCCAATGGCTCCCATCACACACCGGATAACTACTTCTGGGGAAGCTCTGTGGTTGAAGTGCTGCCGCTACTGCAAAAATGGCAATGGCAGAAAATGGCACGCTCCGTCTTTCCATAAGGAAAGTTAGGTTGAGCCACCAAAAAAGGGCTTCTCCCAATGTGATGAGAAGCAACAGTACAGGCATGGGGCGACAGGTCCTCGCGCTCCTTGAATGACCGCCATCAGCCACATCTTAATGGCACTTGCATACATGTAGATGCATTTGGAAATGGGTAATTCAGATTCTACTCATGCCTTGGAAATAGCCAATAGTCCCACAATTGGAGCCAGACTAAATTTAGGCATTCCAGAGGAAAAGGCAGGACTTGAGAATCCGTGGATTTTGGTATCCTAAGGGGGTTCAGGAACCAAAACCCCAGTGGATAACGATAGCTAACTGTGTGTTTATAATATAATCTACTGTTGTCTTTAACCTTTTGTTAAGATGTAGCCAGTGAAAAAACCCATAAATATACAGTACATCATCTAAAAAACATTTCTCTGTAACAAAGCAAACATTTTCAGATACTAGAAGCAGCACTGTGTCATCTGTATCCTGCCATGAACTTTCATGAAGTTTAAGATCTTCAGGGAGGCCCTGCTCTCGATCCCATCACTATTGCAAACGCTTTTGATGGGGACGAGAGATAGGGCCTTCTCAGCAGAGACCCCTCCCCGCCTATGGAACACCCTCCTAGAGATATCAGATTGGCCACCTCCCTCTTGTCTTTTAGAAGGAAAATTAAGACCTGGTTATGGGACCAAGCATTTGATCAGTGGAGCAGCAAAGTGGAAGAAGATCACACAACTTATGGCAATGAATTGACCCAGACGTGGTTTTGGGTTTCGATTTTAATGGATGTGTCTTAATTAATAGTTTTAATTGTTGTTTCGAAATTTTTAACATTTTGATTGTACTGTGGTTGTTTTTATGATGCTTTTGTTAGGCCGTCCTGAGTCCCCTTTGGAAAAAAAGTGAATATAAATATAGGAAATAAATAAATAAATCTCTGCCATGATTTCTGTCAGAATTCCTAAGTAGTTTTCAGGTATTGGGGATGACACTGACCTATCTTGAGCATTACAGTAAAGATTTAACTGTGGGACTTGCAAGCTTGCCTTGATAGAATTGGGCTGCGAATGCTTATCTCCCTTTTGCCTGAGGCAGCATAGTGTCTTGGGCTGCCCTGAATGATGCTATTAATCAGTAGGATAGATGTAATACTTTTGAAAGATTATGTAGAACTAGGTAAGGAACAGAGAAAAATAAACAAGTAAAATGTGATCACATAGCCTCATAGAAGTATTTATTGTACAAAATGTTAAAAATATGATAGCTCCTCAGCTTTAAAAAAAAAAGACAATTCACTAGAAATATGATAGAGGTATACGAAGCCATAAAAGCTCTTGAAAATGCTAACAGCCAACAGCTGTTCGCTGTTCTACAAATATAGAGAGGGCACCTGATGGATTTAACAAGTTACCAAAATGAAAGTATTAAATGACATAATAGGCATCGAATATGTAAGTTAATGTGAATCTGGAAATTAAAATATACAAGAGTATAAATGGCCACAGATTGCCTCTATTATTTAAAAATGTTATTTCAAATATACAATATATGTTGTGAGGAATCTTTCCTCTCAAAATGATATAACATTAAGGATGGGTGAGTTTTGTTCAATGAAGCTTCAGCCAGATAGATATAACAGGAACATGAGGGACGTCTTTATTGTCTTTGAGTCTTTGAAGTTTAAGAATGCAGAATCCCTGATTCTGATTAGTTACAACTTGTGCTTTCCCAAAATCTGGAAAGAGCACACATACAAGCATGTATCCATAATCATTCACAGTGACTGAAAACAGGGCACAAAGAGAGAAAGGGGCTATTTTATTGTTTTCTCTCCTTGCCTTCCTCTTCAAGGAACAAATAATCCAAACATGAATAAAGCGTATTTGCACTCAGTCCTCCTGAATGAGGAGGAATGAGTCTTTGATTGCAGCATGGAGATTTTTTCAAATCCAGTTGTACTGTGGCTGCAGGTACTGATGCTGAGGAACCCCAGAGGAGAAACTGGGCCTGGGTCCCATCAATTTAATAGCTAAGCCTTCTACGCCTAAGCTAGCCAAGTCTTGGCATTCTCAAATTTGAGGCCTTTGTGCCTGTGACAACTTTAGCACCGCTAAAACCTAGCCCGAACATAAGTTACACTGCTTACCTCTGGGGTGCAATTCTGAAATCTAGCACACCAATGCAGGAATGAGCCGGGCAAGAATCCCAGATAGGTGTCAACGTGCCAGGCTGCAAGCCAGGGAGTTTGTCCTTTCAAATGTCTCCATTTGGTGGGATGGGGCGGTTCCTGGATACAGAAGTTCTAGTCTAGCAGAGTATTTAGTTCAGCTGCAGGCATCACTGGAACAAATTACTTACTTGACTTTCCCTGTGGGCTCCCACCATCAGCCTGAACACCACCTTTATGTTCTTATTTCCAGGCACAACTGTTTTCTTCTTCCTTCTCCACTTCCCTTTTATTGATCTTAACTTAAAAGTAAAAACAGAATTTCTCCAGACGGTTGGCTCTTTCTATTACAGCATATACAAGCTTCACTACTCTGCAAGCCCTTGGCTTTTGATTTCAGATCAGCTGGCACTGCTCAGAAGCACAGTCCTAATTGAGTACTGTTGAAGGCAGATGACAGTGGAAGTGGAGCTACGTATGTGCATGATGTCCTTTCTACTCATAGAGTATCTTGACTACTTTCACCACTTTCCTTCTCAGATATTTGGAGGTGAAAGGGGATGCAGATTTCCCTGAGCCAACACCATTTTGTATCCGCAAGGCATTCAAAGTTAGCACTTGCTCACTCACCTCTGGTTGCAGGTATATGTCCTAATGCCATATATGTCCTAAGTGGTTGGCAGGAAAGGTGAGATGAATGTAGTTCTGGAGTAGCAGAAAAACATGCAGGATAAAATCAGTGCTTTCGGAGACAACTGTATTTTATTGTTGCATAACATTTCTAACATTGCTACAGAAAACAAGACTATAGGAACTCATAAGATCCTAAAGGCATTAACCAGCATTCCTTAGCATACATATCTCCTCTTAGCTTACAGTCTTTTTAATGAATGACGGAACAAGCATTTGTAGAGCTGTCTTTGTGTTTTATTGACATATATAGTTACACCAATTAACTGCTTTGCACCCAGCTGTGGACAAAAAAGAATTATTGATTGCTTCAATTAGCAGGCCTGGTAATCCTACAGGATGTGCACCAAGAACATCAGCTCCAGAATAATCTACAAGAGATGCTTTTGCTATTTCTATCATGATCAAAAAATTCAGAAGGAATGTCTTCTCAACAGATTAATATTATGATGCCACACTGACCCATTTGCACTCTGGACCTTGTATGACACATGCCCATTGACTTAGCTGATAATGGAACAATCCCACCTTGTTCTAAATCAGGGCTGTCAACTGGCGGCCCCGGGCCGTATACGGCCCCCAACCCCTTCCCCCACAGCCCCCTACCCTCCTGCAAGATATCTGCCTTTTAAGATTTTTTAAAAAATCTTTTTAAATATTTTGGAATATTTTTTTTGGAATATTCGAATTTTTATTTATTTTTTTCGGCGGGGGGGGTGAGGCGGGGCAGGGAGGAGAGCAGGCTCCCTGCCTCCTCCTCCGACGTCCCTCCCTCCCTCCCCCTCCCTCTCCCTCCCTCCTTCTTTCTCTCTTCCCCCTTTCCTGCCTTCCCCCTTCCACCACCTGAAGGAAAGAGGGAAGGAGAGAGAGTGCACTGCAGTGAGAGGGGCGTGGCCAGAGCGAAAAAGGGGCGGGGCCGAGTTCGGAGCAGGGGGGTGCTCATTCATTCCCTTTCCGGCTTCCTCCTCTCCTGAGGCTTCGTGCCAAGTTTGGTCCTGATCCATCATTATTTGAGTCCACAGTGCTCTCTGGATGGAGGAGAACTCCCAAACTCAAGGTTCAGTACTTTCTGTTGCTCTCAGGAGAGTTTAGGTTTGATTCAACATGGCTGAGGAATGCTTTGATTGTGTTTTCCCCTTATGGCAGAAGGAGATTGGACTGGATGGCCCTTGGAGGTCTCTATTCTAGGAACCCATTGTAATTATTATTATTATTATATTATTATCATCAGAGGCTGAATGGCCATCTGTGAGGAATGCTTTGATTGTGTTTTCCCCTTATGGCAGAAGGAGATTGGACTGGATGGCCCTGGATGGCCCTTGGAGGTCTCCTACTCCAGGAACCTGTTGTTGTTGTTATTATTGTTATTATTATTATTAGCAGAGGCAGAATGAATATTATGCCTTGTCATTCAGGGTTATAGGCCTGTGTGGAAGGGCCCTGGCTTCTTATTTGCCTTCCTTTCCACACATCTGAATAAAATCCCATGTTATTTGCTTTAAACCAGATTATATGAGTGTGGACTCCGATAATCCAGTTCAAAGCAGGTATTCTGGGTTATATGGCTGTGTGGAAGGGCCCTGAATCCACACTGCAATATAATCCAGTTCAAAGCAGGTTTTGTGGGGTTTCCTGCCTGGATATTCTGCGTTATATGGCTGTGTGAAGGGCCCTGAGTCCACATTGCAATATAATCCAGTTCAAAGCTGGTTTTGTGGGGTTTCCTGCCTGGATATTCTGTGTTATATGGCTGTGTGAAGGGCCCTGAGTCCACATTGCAATATAATCCAGTTAAAAGCAGGTTTTGTGGGGTTTCCTGCCTGGATATTCTGCGTTATATGGCTGTGTGAAGGGCCCTGAGTCCACACTGCAATATAATCCAGTTCAAAGCAGGTTATGTGGGGTTTCCTGCCTGGATATTCTGCGTTATATGGCTGTGTGAAGGGCCCTGAGTCCACATTGCAATATAATCCAGTTCAAAGCAGGTTTGTGGGGTTTCCTGCCTGGATATTCTGCGTTATATGGCTGTGTGAAGGGCCCTGAGTCCACACTACAATATAATCCAGTTCAAAGCAGGTTTTGTGGGGTTTCCTTCCTGGATATTCTGCGTTATATGGCTGTGTGAAGGGCCCTGAGTCCACACTGCAATATAATCCAGTTCAAAGCAGGGACTGGGACTTGAGACTGGGATTTTGGTGTTCATCTCTATCTCCAAGTCAAAGCCCGGTGTCCTCCACAGACACCTCAAGGCGGGAGAGGGTGGAGCCAGGGAGGGGCGGAGCCGGGGTGGAGCCGGGGGGGGGCGGGGCGGGGAGGGGGCGGAGCCGGGGAGGGGGCGGAGCTGGGGGCGGAGGCAGACCCTTCGGCCCCCAGGTCATCAGTAACTGGAATTCCGGCCACAGGTCCGGTAGAAGTTGGACAGCCCAGTTCTAAATCAAGGGCTCCCAAGAATACCATACAATTAATATGTGCTGAAAGAGCAATAGCCAGAAGATATTGCATATAAAGCTGATGGGGTGTAATGTTCTGCCACTGACTTATGTGCAGTGTGTGGTTTCAGACAGAGAGGAAGAAGAGAGCCAGCCTAGTAGTTGTGTGAGACAATTTCCTGAGAATAATTCTCACTGGTTCTTTGGGTAGGAAGCTGTACCCAGAAAAATTAGAATTAGTTAGGAAGTACTGTCCCAAAGCTGGGAAAAGTAGAAATGTTAGTGCAATACTGAAGGGACAAATAACCATTGTTAATTGCTTTGCATCGAATTTGCAAATTGCTTTCCCAAATTGAATTGTTAAATTGCTGGGATGTTCTGTCTTTTCCGGGCTGTACTACGGCCATGTTCCAGAAGCATTCTCTCCTGGCGTTTCGCCTGTATCTATGGCAGGCATCCCCAGAGGTTGTGAGGTCCTCCGCGGAAGAGGAGGAAGAAGAGGAGGAGGAAGGGAGGAGCCTCTTTAATATCAAGCCAGATAATCCACATTATCTGCTTTAAACTAGATTATATGAGTGTACACTGCCATATAATCCAGTTCAAAGCAGATAATCTGGATTTTTATGGATGTGTACAAGGGATCAGGGAAGTATTTTATTTATTTATTTATTTAGCATATTTGTACCCTGTCCTTCTTTCTTACCCCTGAGGAGGGACTCTGGGGAGCTTTGCAACAGGCAACCATTAGATGGCATCACACAAATTTATAAATAACAGTTATAATTCAAACAAATAGTTAAAAACATAAAATTATTAACACATCTATTTAAAATCAAGCAAGTTCAAAATCATATGTAATTTGTATATAAAGGTCTGTCACTTAGGGGGGTGGAGGGGATAATGAGGAATTGTAAATAGTGCCTGTCACGAACACCGACTTAGAACTGCCCCTTTAACACACACACGGAGACGTAGCAAAGGCTAACTAGTTTTATTGAATATAAAATAGTCCAAAAGGCAATTCTCATAGAGAGATTCAGAATAAGGCAATCAGCAAAGCTGTAGTCCAATTAAGAAAGCAAAGTTCCAAAGGATAGTTCCAAAAGCAATCGTGGCAAAAGGCTTGGCAAAGTTTCCGGATTCACTCCGGATCAAGCAAGGTATCCGCAGCAATGCGAATCAATAGCAAGGTCAGGACTTGGTCCAAGGCGAGCCAAACTAGGCTCCGTGGTTCACTCCGCTTTCACGCCCTTCAGATCAGACGTGGCCGGAGAACTGAGGATCAGTTCCCACGGGGCCGTTCTTAATCCTTCGGCCGGGCCCCGGCGATCTAGGGCCCGGCGTCTCCAGTCTCTACTTTCCCGACGGTGACGATCTAGGGACAGATGCCAGCTCCTCCTGCCCTGCTCTATGTCCCTGCGTCTGTTATGGGAACGGCCCCGCTCTTCCAGTTCAGTATCGCTATCTCCTTGAGAAGCAGCCTCCCCCGAACTTTCCCAGCCGCTGGCCTCCATCTGCTGCTCGGCCAGGTCTTGGGAACCTCGGCCGTTTGGGAACACATAACCATCCCCGCTATCTGCTTCGCTGCCTCCCATCGCCACATTGTCCGCTCCTTCTCCGGAGAATGCTCCCACTCGAAATCCCAGGCTAAGCTCTCTGCAGGTGGACTGGGCAATTGCACTGCTGTCAGTCTTGGTCTGGGCCTTCCAACTCATCCTCCGAGTCCCCTTCAGCCTGTGCGGGACCTAATGGCATCGGGACCCCCCGGTGCCTCGCCCCCTCCCATTGGCACGACCGGGCCCAGGGGTGCGACACGCTCCCCCCCCTCCGGGCCCCCCCTGGGCCGCAGCGGGGGCTTAGGCTTGTCAGGATACTTGCGATGGAAGCGGGCCACCAACTCCGGCGCGTGGACGTCGCGAGCCTTGACCCAAGCACGCTCTTCCGGGCCAAAACCTTTCCAGTCAATGAGATACTCCAACTTCCTGTACCGGATGCGGGCCTCCAAAAATGTCCTGCACTGACGACCTCCTCCCGCCCTCCCGCATCACAGGGGGAGGAGGCGGCTGCGTCACGTCAGGCCGCACCCCTTCGCCGGGCGGAGCAAGGACGATGAAACACCGGGTGGAGTTTCATGTCCGCAGGAGCTGGAGCTTGAAGGAAACAGGCCCCACCCGGCTCCAAAACTTTGTAAGGCCCCAAAACCGCGCATCCAACTTGCGGCTGGGGCGTTGCGTGGGCAGATTCTTGGTGGACAGCCAAACTTTATCCCCACCAGAATCGCAGGACCCTCCTGGCGCCGCCGATCAGCCATCCGCTTGTAGTCGGCCTTCGCCTGGTCCAATTGAGTACGTAGCAAGTCTTGAAGCGCAGTGAGCTCCTGGAGCCAATCCTTAGCCCCGAAACGTCCCCAGACGGGTCCACCGGAGGGTAGAACCGAGGGTGGTGTCCATAGTTGGCAAAGAAAGGAGTCTCTTTGATGGATTCCTGCGTCGCATTGTTGTAAGCAAACTCTGCCAAAGACAACAAGGACGCCCAGTTGGTTTGCTGATAGTTGACATAGCAGCGCAGGTACTGCTCCAAAGTGGCATTAACCCTTTCGGTTTGCCCATCGGTCTGCGGGTGGTGAGCCGTGGACATCCGCACATCAATCCCCAGCAGCTTCTGGACAGCCTTCCAGAACTGGGAAGTGGTGGGTGCCCGGTCCGTCACCAGGCTCTGTGGAAGTCCATGCAGCCGAAACACATGTTGCACAAACATATCAGCAGTCTCTTTGGCAGTAGGCACCCCCACACAGGGATGAAGTGTCCCATCTTGGTGAAACAGTCCACCACGACCAGGCTCGTGGTGAAGCCCTTGGACTTGGGAAGCTCGGTGATGAAATCAGCCGAAATCATCGGCCAGGGAGCGGAAGGAGTCGGAAGAGGCTGGAGCCAGCCCGCCGGCTGGCCCCTGAGTCATTGCCCGGTGGCACACAGGGCAGGATCCCACATAGTCCTCCACATCCCTCCGCACTTTAAGCCACCAAAAATCCCGTAGGACCAGCTGCAGCGTCTTGAAGAGCCCAAAATGGCCCGCCGCCTTAGAATCGTGGCAAAGCTTGAGAATATCCCCCCGCTCAGGGCCCGGAGAAACGTAAACAGAGTCCCGATGATAGAGCACCCCGTGCCGCACCTGAAACGGAGCCTGCACCCCCTAGGGCAACTGCTCGCGCACCCAAGGGTCGTCCCGTTGGCGGGCCTGGACCCGCACACTCAACGGCCGCTTATCCACGGGCAGGCGGGAGCCGCGAGCAGCGCGGGAGCCGTTCGGGCGGCTGCAAAGTTCTCCGCTTTGAGCAGGGGCTGCTCGGCGAGGCCTCCCCGCGGACATACTCCGGCTTCGGGACAGGGCATCAGCTTGCTTGGTCTGCTGGGGGGTCACATAGTGAATGCGGAAATTGAATCGCTCAAGAACAGGGACCATCTCTGTTGCCTCTGGTTCAATTTGCGCTGGGACTTCAGATGCTCCAAGTTCCGGTGGTCGGTGTGAACCTCCACCGGGAACTTGGCCCCTTCAAGCAGGTGTCTCCAGACTTCAAACGCCACCTTGATGGCCAAAAGTTCCTTCTCCCAAATGGTATAGTTCTTTCCGGAGCCGTCAGCTGCCGGGAATAGTAGGCACAGGGCAACAAATCCGTCCCCTGAGCCTCAATCAGGATCGCACCCACCGCCACATCCGAAGCATCGGCCTGGACGATGAAAGACGTGAGGGGGTTGGGGTGCTGCAAAAGCGGCTGAGTGGTGAACAGCTGCTTCAACTTGCGGAACCCCACATCCGCCTCCGGCGTCCACGGAACGGCACCTTTCCCGCAAACACTGGGTGATCGGATCAGCCCACTTGGCAAAGTCAGGAATGAACTTTCTGTAGTAGTTGGCAAAGCCCAGGAATCTTTGAATGTCCTTCTTGCTAGCAGGAGGTGCCCAGTCGACCACTGCTTGGACCTTGGTGTCATCCATGGCAATGCCCGTAGGAGAGATACGGTAGCCCAGAAAGTCCACTTCACGCAAGTCAAAAGCACATTTCTCCAGCTTGGCATAGAGTCCATGTGCCCGCAGTCGCAGGAGCACCTCTTTGACATGGCGATCATGGGTCGCCTGGTCTGGAGAAAAAATCAACAGGTCATCAAGGTAGACCGCCAGGTAGCGGTCCAAAAGGTCTCGGAAAATGTCATTCATGAAATGTTGGAAACACGCTGGGCGTTGCACAAACCGAATCCCATCACCAGGTATTCGAAACTGCCCCACTTGGTCTGGAAGGCCGTCTTCCACTCGTCACCCTGACGAATCCGGACAAGGTTGTAAGCCCCCCTCAGGTCCAGTTTAGTGAACACCTTAGCGCCCCGCATCTTCTCCAAGAGCTCGGGATCAAGGGCAGGGGATAGCGGTTCCGGATCGTGATCTTGTTGAGTTCCCTGTAGTCATTGCAAAGCCGCAACTCCCGATTTCTTCTTGACGAAAAGAATCGGGCCCCGGCCGGGATTGGGAGGGCCGAATGAACCCCTTCCGCAGGTTCTCATCCAGGAAGTCTCGGAGAGCCTGTTGCTCCGGGTCCGAGAGCGGGTAGAGGCGCCCGCGGAATGGGGGCCCCGGCTGCAAGTCAATGGCACAGTCATAGGGCGGTGCGGAGGCAAACGTTCCGCCTCCTTCTCACTGAAAACATCCCAAAATCCGGCATACTTCTTGGGCAAGGTGGCCACATTCTCCACCTCTTGAGCCTGGCACGCCCGGGCCGTCATGCAGTGGCCCTGGCAATGATCGGACGAAAAAAATTAACTGTCTCTTAGCCCAGGAGATCTGGGGTCATGGAGCGCGAGCCACACAATGCCCAGAACAATGGGGAAATCGGGAGCTTGGTCACAAGAAAAGAAATGTCCTCTTTATGGGAGCTAGTCCACATCCTGGTAGGAGCTGTATACTGAGTCACAGCCCGGTTTTCAACACTCTCCCATCGATGGTCTGGACACCCTTGGGCTCTTGGAGGTCAAGAACTTTTAATCCCGCAGACTTGGCATAGTCGGCATCAATGAAGTATTGGTCGCTCCCGAGTCGATCATGGCATGGACCATCATCGGCCCCTTCTCGGGTGACCACAAGCTGACCATGACAAGGAACAATTGTCCAGTTTTGGGTTCAGGGAGGGGTGGACGTCGGCCGAGTGAGCGAACCCTCTTACACTCGGCCGTACCCTTCCCCCGCCGCCTGAGGGCTTCCTCAGGCTCCGGAGGGCTGGCCACCGCTGCGGAAGCCCGAGGGTCCTCCCACGCGGTTTCTGGGGGCAATCACGAGAAAAATGACCCGGGCCCCACAGTACCAACAAAGGTTGAGTCTTTGCCGCCGAGCCTTCTCAGCAGCATCTACTTTGGGCCGCACCGTACCCAGTTGCATCGGTTCGGAGTCATCCACAACAGGAGTGGGGGCAGGGATCTGGCGGGGCACAAATTGGCGGTCCCGGCCTCCCCCGCCTGGTCGGTGGTTTCTCGGCCGTGCCGACCCCCCACCTCCTCTTGTGTTGTATGGCCGCCTCCGCCCGCAAACTCGAGGCGATGGCCTCCTCCAGGTCGGCCGGCCGGGGCAATTGTAACATCTGTTGCTGAATCTCGGGCGAGAGTCCCGCTAGATACGTATAGCGCAGGGGTGGTCCTTCCCACTTGGTCTGGCTGGCCAGCACTCGGAAACGGGAAATATACTGAGACAAAGTCATGTCCTTCATGGTCAACCGTGCTAAATCCCGTTCCGCCAGGTCCTCATTGACGGGAGGTCCCCAAGTCGCCCGGATCGCATCTAGAAACGCGTTCAAAGTCGCGCATGCGGACGCGTGCCATTGATGAGGGGAGTTGCCCACGTCGCTGCCATCCCTTCCATACAGTTGAACACGAAGCCCACCTGGGCCCGGGGTGGCAAATTCGTTGGGCCGCAACTCCAGGTATATTCGAACCTGGGCAAGGAAAACCTCCACCATCGCGGATTTCCATTGAAACGAGCAGGGCATTCACCGACGGGTGCCGCCCTGCTCGAGTTCGCAGCTCCGCCACCTCCTCTTGCAACGCCACCACTTGCGGGCCCGTCAAGTTCGCCATGGCGGCCGTGGAGACAATGGGAGCCTTGATGCGCAGGCGGTTTCACGTACGTCCCGTGGTGCAAAAGGGGTTCGAGGAGTTCTCCGCCAACTGTCACGAACACCGACTTAGAACTGCCCTTTAACACACACACGGAGGCGTAGCAAAGGCTAACTAGTTTTATTGAATATAAAATAGTCCAAAGGCAATTCTCATAGAGAGATTCAGAATAAGGCAATCAGCAAAGCTGTAGTCCAATTAAGAAAGAAAAGTTCCAAAGGATAGTTCCAAAAGCAATCGTGGCAAAAGGCTTGGCAAAGTTTCCGGATTCACTCCGGATCAAGCAAGGTATCCGCAGCAATGCGAATCAATAGCAAGGTCAGGACTTGGTCCAAAGGCGAGCCAAACTAGGCTCCGTGGTTCACTCCGCTCACGCCCTTCCAGATCAGACGTGGCCGGAGAACTGAGGATCAGTTCCCACGGGGCCGTTCTTAATCCTTCGGCCGGGCCCTCGACGATCTAGGGCCCGGCGTCTCCAGTCTCTACTTTCCGAACGGTGGCGATCTAGGGACAGATGCCAGCTCCTCCTGCCCTGCTCTATGTCCCTGCGTCTGTTATGGGAACGGCCCGCTCTTCCAGTTCAGTATCGCTATCTCCTTGAGAAGCAGCCTCCCCGAACTTTCCCAGCCGCTGGCCTCCATCTGCTGCTCGGCCAGGTCTTGGGAACCTCGGCCGTTGGGGGAACTCATAACTATCCCGCTATCTGCTTCGCTGCCTCCCATCTCCACCTGGTCGCTCCTTCTCCGGGAGAATGCTCCCTTTCGAAATCCCAGGCTAAGCTCTCTGCAGGTGGACTGGGCAATTGCACTGCTGTCCAGTCTTGGTCTGGGCCTTCCAACTCATCCTCCGAGTCCCCTTCAGCCTGTGCGGGACCTAATGGCATCGGGACCCCCGGTGCCTCGCCCCCTCCCATTGGCACGAACGGGCCCATGGGTGCTACAGTGCCTTGTAATTGCATGATAATATTGTATATAATGTAAAGTAAAAAAATGCAAGAAAAAATTACACCATTTTCTCTCTTCTGCTACCTCTGCTCTCTCATTATAGTCAGCTCTCGGTATCCATCAATTCAACTAACAATGGCTTGAAAATATCCCTCACCAAAAGAAAAGAAAAAGACAACTCCCATTTACCTTTACTATCATGAGATTTTAGCACCTCATTTCTGGTTCAGGAGGAAAGATGGTTGTATCTTAACTTTTCTTTCCTCCTTTTAGGGATCTGCCTGACCCTTTTCTCACTTGTAAGGAATTCTTCCCATTGAATTAAAGGAAACATTTTTAGTGTAGTTATTTATTAACTGGGTTAAAGTAATGGAAAACTCAAGTGTGCAATCTGGGGGTGGGGGTGTTTGACCAGGCATCATTTAAGTGGGATTTTTTCCCCTCATGTAATCTTTGGAGTAAATATATACCTTGCCTGAGAAAACTATAAAAATCCTGGGTTTCTCATGAAGTTTTCCTTTTATATAAACAGACTATATAAACAAAAGACTAAAGTGCCTTTACAATGGGAATGTTTCCACTGAACGCACGTTTTATTAATTTACTAATGCACTTATTCTATTATTCACCTACAAAGCCATTAGGGCCTTCCACACCGCCACAAAACTCAGAATATCAAGGCAGATAATCCACAATATCTGCGTTGAACTGGGGCCCATTCACACAGCTGAATAAAATCCCACATTTTCTGCTTTGAACTGGAATATATTGCAATGCTGACTCAGGGTCCTTCCATACAGCGATATAACCTAGAATATCAAGGCAGAAAATTCCACAATATATCTGCTTCAAGGTGTGTTATCTGAATCAATCTACGTAACCATGAAGCCAACAGGAAATTGAAAGTTACTTGGGAAGGCTGAGAACTCAATGGTAGGTTACATACCTGTGACCATCTTTCGAAAGTGGAGCTCTGTGAATCCACACTTATGAAGTTTGCGCACCAGCGGGCTTCCAACGGAAACTTTCCCAGTTTGAAAAGTTTTGGCGGTAGCTCCACCCAGCGGCCCGGAGAGGGCATAAAAAGGCGCCCATGCGCGCCCACCCCATTCCCCT
>JARBWK010002331.1:0-15408 GCA_030556195.1 Anolis apletophallus
AAACCCCAAAACAAAGTTACAATAAAAAAAAAATCAAAACATCTACATAAATTTTAAGTTTGTGATCTCCCTAGACCCATTCGGGGAAAAAAAGGGTGCCTATAAATAAAATAAATACATGAAATATACATATAATATTATTAGTCAGTCCATTCAGATCTGCTAACTGATAATATTGAGTATCAAAGTCAATGCCGATTTACAACTAGCCAGGAAATTGCAATACTGTTTATTTAGTTGACATGCATACTTGTTTCATATGAGTCTTTCAGCATTAATAAAATGCTTTTTTTTTAAAGGGAAACAGCCTGTTGTGACAGACATGTTTTATTTGTTTTAAAAAAAAATTTTCGATATAATTGCCGTGTTTTTTTTAAAAAAATGACTTTTAGAGTACCATTTTTTCCTGCTGAACCAAGTGACTAAAATAGATAATGTGGATTAAAAGTAAGCATCTTTACAACAGCTGTCTCCTTTTTTTTAAGCTATGACGTAGCTGATTAGTGGTTAAGCTTCATGGTGTATTCTGTATCTCTAGTTGTAGAAATGCATATGCTTTCATCCGCCTGTTAGCAGGAACAATAAATGCAAGGCTCTGATTTTTGAAAATCTGTGCTTTTTGGAAAGTTGGAAATAATTCCTTAATCCCCTCTACAACCGATTATATCTGAGAATAGGGACATAAATAGAATCATAGAATTGGAAGAGACCACAAGGGCCATTCAGTCTCCTGCCATGAAGCATAAATCAAAAATTCAGAGAATAACCATTCAATCCATCTTTTGCTCCTACCCAATTCACCCTCTTGAAAAGGGCCCCCCCTAAAAAAAGATTAAACCGCACTGTTCCCCCTTTTTGGGGGCCTTTTTTTCTAAAATACATTTTTTTTTCCCTATCACATCAAGTTTAACCTTCTAACTTTTACCCCAGAATCTGGCCCACCATGTTGTTTTTTATTTATTTTTTTATTTATTTTTTTTTATTTCCGCTCTTCTCACCTCAAGGGACTCAGAGCGGATTACAGGTAAAATATACTTAGAGACAATTCCTCCATTTCCAAAGTACAAATATGACGAACAGAGGCAAACTCGGCCCCGGGAGCGGACACCCTCATCTCTCAGCGCCCCAGCCCCTTTTTTTCCTTTCCATTCCTCAGCTTTCCCCTGGGTTTTTAATGGCCTCAAATTCAGTCAAAATTTACCCCCCATTAAGTGGCCTTTATCTCCTCGTAGTCACTTTTTTTGGGCGGGGGCGACAGGCAATTAAAAGGTCGAGCACCCACCTGGGCCAGGCAGCCAGCCCGGGTTTGGTTCGTTTCATCCATAAGGCCGCCCGAAGATTGGACACTCCGGGCGAAACCCCGGCTCACCCCCTTTTATCTGCCAGATACCTTCCTGGTCTTTGATATGTGGACTGGCCATTTGGTCAACCAAGGAGGGGCCCCGGGGCGGGCGGGGAGGTTTTTGGGGAAATTTTCGGGCTTTTCTTTAGTCTATTTTTTTCAGCCTGGGAAGGGCCCAAAAAATGTTTTTTTCCAATCTGCTTGGAGTGAGTTTTTTTTGGGAAAACCCCCCTTTCCCCGGGCATTACAAAAATGACTCCCCAATTTTTCGGCCTGGCCCTCCGGCGTAACCAACCGCAGAGATTTCAAGCCGAAGGCGCCGGGAAAAGCACCTCAGTAATCCCAGATGAAGGGGGGGGGGGGCGGGAGGGGGCCCAACCGGGCGCCCCTGGAGAACCGCAGGTGGGGGCCCCGGGGGAAAAATGGGGACCCTCCAGACCGACCACCCGGGGTGTTGTGAAGGAAAAACACCCAGCACCGAAAGGGGGATGGGGTCAGATTTTTCCGATGTCGGAGGCGTGAAAAGATGCAGGCGCAGCGGACATACTGATAGTGGCCGGAGGAGGCCGGGAGCCCCCCCCCGTTTCCCCCGGGAAAAGGCAGGACCGGGCGGCGGCCCGGGGGGGCCCCGGGTGAGGGTTTTCGGGGGCCCCGACCCCAATGGATCCCACCCCACCGGGCCTGGGGACCAGAGCCAGGGAAAGCGGTCAAAAAAAGACTTGAAGGTAAAGTTCGGGGGGCCCCCCCCCAACTATCATATTGTCCCCGTCAAAAACATGGGGACTATGGGGGTCGCCCCCCCCAGAAAGGGGCCCAAAGGGGGGGGCGTGGGGGCCAACCTAAAAGGGGGCGCGGCCGACTGGGTAATCCCGCTAACAGACACCTCCCCGCATCTGCTGCGGCTGAGCGCCCTGTTGGAGGCCCTGCGAGATCCGTTTGGGGACCCGTTAGCCGGGAAAAAGCCAAGGCCCAGTTGAGGAGGGATTTACCAGGGCCAGAAACCGTCTCGAGTACGCCCTGAACTTCCGAGCCCTAGCGGGCTCTGAGTCCACTATCTGAGGCTTCAAAGCAGGCCTAAGGCAGGACATTCTAGAGTGGACGATGCATCGAGGGAACCCGAGACCCTGGAGGTTGGATAGCCTTGGCCGGAGAGTGGAGTGCGACATGGAGCAAATGCCTGCGCCACCGAGATGGCGGGGGAGGTCACGGGACGGGGACGGGCCCACCGGGCGGTCGGGGCCTCCGCGACCTTCCTCCCGACCCGGTCGGCTAGCCGAAGCCCAGAGGGAGAGAGGGCCTGCTTCTCGTGCGGACGAAGGGCACCGGGCAGCGGAGTGCCAACGAAAGTCCCTCGCCGGGGCGGAGAGCGGGCGCCGGGGTCAAACCCGCAACACGGCCAAACCCCTGGCCGAGGGCAAGGCAGCGGCAGCAGCGGAGACGGCGCAGGCACCGGCCCCTACGGGAGGCTGAGGAGCTAGAGCCGGAGACGGAGGAGAGCGACTCCGAGTGGATGGCGGAACGACAACCGATCTGCTGTAGCGCCCGACGGCAGATCCAGACCCCTTCGGGCGGTGAGTTAGATCCTCCTGGAGTGCGGCACATACAAGCTGGACATTCAGGTGTGGGGCCCGAGGCCACCACCCATAGAGACTACGGCCAGATAGACAGCGGGTGCCAGGTGCCTGATGTCCCCGAGAATAGCGAGGCAGCTGGGGAAAAGCCACAAGCCCTGATCAAAGCAGATCTTATTCTCCCAGCTAGATGGGTCCCGGCGAATGGAAGCCAGCACCCACAAGACAAGAGATCTCAGAGTGCAGAT
The DNA here is from genome assembly GCA_030556195.1 of Anolis apletophallus. Classification (NCBI taxonomy): domain Eukaryota; kingdom Metazoa; phylum Chordata; class Lepidosauria; order Squamata; family Anolidae; genus Anolis; species Anolis apletophallus. The sequence continues at coordinate 3,162 of JARBWK010002331.1, forward strand.
AGGGACCCACCGAGAAAGCTAAAATTCGTCATTTCAGCAATGGCGCGCAACCCATCATCCTGGGGGCTCCTGGCTACGGCAAAACCCTCGGATCAACTGGGAGACAGGAGCAGTGCAGTTCGGGGGGAGGCCGGGCAAGGCTAGATGACCTTGAAGACGGACACCCTATTCCATGAGGAGCGGGCGTGGGGGCAGCAGAGAGCCTACCCAGCGAAGTCCGCGAGTATGAGGACTTAGGGGGAGGTCTTTAGTGGCGGAAAGTGACCAGCTGCCCCCCACCGGAAGTCGATTGTGATCGAAATTGAAAAGGGCGCCAGTTGCCCAGCCCAAAACTATATGCCTGTCTGAACCCGAAGAAAGGCATTAGAGACTTTGTGAAAAAAATATAGACAGGGCTTTGTGAAAAGTCAACCAGCCCGATGGCGGCTCCCGTCCTATTCAGGCCAAAGGCGGACTGGTCACTGCGGCTGTGTGTGTGGATTACAGAGGCCTCAATGCTATCAGCACCTCTAGCATGGCTCACCAGCTCTGCTGATGTCGAGATCCTGGCCCAGCTGGGGGCGCAAATCTTGCAAACTGGACATCCGAGCGTTCTACGGATTCGGTGAAGGGCGAAGACTGCTGGAAGGCCGCATTCAACTGCCACCTGGGGCAGTACCAATTCGAGTCACGCCCGCCCGGACCAGGCGCTCCCGGATTTTCCAGCAATTCATCAACGAAATCTTCAGGGACTTACTCTACAAGGGAGTTCTAGTTTACCTGGATGACGTATTAATTTATTCCAAATCTACAGGCGAGCACGTCGAGATGACCCGGGAGGTGCTCGGCGGCTGCGGGGAGAACCAGCTGTTCGTCAAACTGTCCAAGTGCGAGTTTACCGACAGAACTGGACTACCTAGGGTGCCGCATCTCACGAGGCTGGCCGCTGGACCCAAGTAGGTGAGGGACGTGCTCGCGTGAGGCCCTTGAACCCGGCGGCAGCTACAGGGCTTTGGGTTCGCCAACTTTTATAGGCAGTTCATCAGAACTTTGCTAAAATAGCGCTCCCCTAACTGAGCTATTGAAAACAAGGGCTTGGGGGAGACAAAGCCCAAATCACCCGGGCGAAGCTCAACTGGACCCGCCAGTGCGAGGAAGAGCCCGACAGCCTGAAGAAGGCTTCACTAGCCAGCCGCTGCTCGCGTGCATCCCAGCCCGACAAGCCCTTCACAGTACAGTGCGGCGCCTCGGGAGGCGGCCTGGGGCGATTCTCCTGCGAAAGCGGGATGAGGACGGGACCCTGCGACCCTGCGCATACCTGTCTAGAAATTCACCCCATCGGAGAAGCGCGGTGGCATGTATGGGAGAAGGAGTCCTTTGCCGTGCGGGCGGCGCTGAGCCACTGGAGGCACTTCTTGAGAAGAGCACCGCCCTGCCCTTCAAAGTGTGGACGGACCACAAGAACTTGCAGGCACTCAGATTTTAGAGACTCAACGCCAAGCAGCTGAGATGGGCGCAGTTTTCAGCGCTTCAATTTCCAGCTCAAGTACCTGCCAGGCGAAAAGCGTGTTGGCCGACACGCTTTCCAGAATGCCTGAGGCCGATTGCTCGGCTCCGGAGGAAGTGGGGACCGTGTTCTCAAACCTCAGTTGGGCTTGGTGGCCCGCACCCGGGCGGCAGCTAAGGCCCCAAACCCCACGGTCCCTGGGACCCCAGAACTGTTAGCAGAACTGGCAGCAGCTTATGGAGCAGGCGCCCTGGCTTAAAGAACACCCGCGAGGACTTAACTGAGGCTAAGGTATATGATACTACAAGACAAGTTGTATGTCCCCCAAAGCCAGAGGGCTCCGGTCCTGGCCCAGGCCTGACTCAAACTGTCTGGCCACTTCGGCCTCACTAAAACTCTAAAGCTATTGGCCCGGCAGTGCTGGTGGCGGCCATGAAAGGACACTAGTGACCACATGGCGGAATCACGAGTAGTGTGTGCGCGGAACAAGCCCAAAGCAGGCGTCCACGGGAGGGCTCCCTGCAAGGTGGCCGACCCGGCCCCGAGCCCTGGAGCGAGAATCGCAATGGACTTTGTAGTCGACCTCCCGCCCAGTGGCGGATACACCACCATTTGGACGGTGGTGGACCTATTCTCAAAGCAAGCCCACTTTGTCCGGCTCGGGGTGCCCCACGGCCGGAGTTGGCACGCCTCTTCACCCAACACGTCTTCCGGCTCCACGGCTGCCCGCGGCAGTGGTGTGTGACAGAGGGCCTCAATTCCGTTCTGGTTCTGGGGCGTTCCTGGCAGGGCTGGGGTCCCAGCGGGCTTTGAGCACGGCGTTTCACCCGGAGACGGATGGCGCCACGGAGAGGGTCAACGCACCTTGCAACAATACCTCGGTGCTACTCAACCTACCAGCAAGACAACTGGGCCGAGCTGTTGGCGGTGGCGGGTACACAGCTACAACAACGCGCGAAACGCGCCTCGGCAGGGGGCCTCTCCTTTCCGCATTGTCTCCGACGCGACTTTCCGCCCTTCCCTGCGGCGAGCCGCCGCCGACCCGCAACTCCGGTCACCCGAATGGGGCCAAGGTGGCGGCAGCGGCCGACCATCCAGACAGCGCTGCGGCAGGCTCGAGACTCCTACAAGCTATACGCTGACAAAGGGGCCCCAGCCTACGTATGGGGTGGGAGACCGCGTATTCCTCTCCACCAAAAACCTGAAGTCGACTCAGCCGTCCCGCAAGTTTGCGAGAGAGCAAATTTGTAGGGCCCCTCAGCGTGGTGGAAATAATTAACCCCGTGGCGGTCAAGCTGGACCTGCCGCACACCTGGCACAAGGTCCATCCTGTGTTCCATGTGAGCTTATTGAAAAAAGCTGTGTCCGACAGTGGTCCGCCCGAGAAGAAGGCGCGCGGTGCCCATTATGGGTGGATCCACACCCACTTTGAGATTAAAGACATTTTAGACTCGGCGCCACAAGGGCATGCCCAGTTACTTAGTTAAATGGACTGCCAAGGACTTACACCTGGTGGTGTTAGCACCCCGTTAGCGCCCCAAGACTAGTTAAGGCTTTTCCGCAGCTTTTCCCGGACAAGCCGGTTCCCTGATCTCTTTCTTTTTTCTTTCTTCATTCTGTCTTTCTTTCCCTTGCAGGTCAATATCTTGCGGAGGGGGTCGCTATGTCAGCTCCGGTTGGTTCGTTTCATGCCATAACGGACCAACCGTCGCGCCAATTGATATGGACACTGCCGGGCGAAACCACCAGGCTCATCCCCTTTGATCTGCCAGATGCCTTCCTGGTCTTTGATATGTGGACTGGCCATTTGGTCCAAGCCTTGGAAGGGAGGACCCAGCGGGCGGGCGGGAGGATTCTTGAGGAATGTTTGCGGGCTTTTCTTTAGTCTATCTTTGTTCAGCCTGGAGTAAGGAGCCAATAAATGATTTATCTTCAATCTGCTGGGTGAGTTTGGTTTATCGGAACCCCCTTTCGAACATTACAGGCAGGCCTCAAACTCATGACCTACTGGTCAGAGAGATCTTAACGCTGACATTTAGCCAGCTGCGCCACGACCGGTGCTGTTATATTGTTTAACTTGTTATTTTATATATTTTGTATAATTCTGGTTTTTTTCTTTTGCTGTTTTATGTCCAACTGTGTTTTATTGTTTTTTGGGCTTGGCCTCATGTTAGCCATCCTGAGTCTCCTTTGGGGAGAGATGGGCAGGTTATAAAGTTTATCATCATCATCATCATCATCATCAAAGCACTCTTGACAGATAGCCAGCCAGTTTATGTTTAAAAAACTCCATGCTCTTGAGGCAACATATTCCACTGCCAAACAGCTCCCACCATCATGGAGCTCTTTCTAATGTTTAGGTGGAATCTCTTTTCCTTTTTTTTTGGTCGTGTCAGGAGTGACTTGAGAAACTGCAAGTTGCTTCTGGTGTGAAAAAGTGGCCATCTGCAAGGCCGTTGCCCAGAGGATGCGGATGTTTTGATGTTTTATCATCTTTGTGGGAGGCTACTCTCATGTCCCCGCATGAGCTGGCGCTGATAGAAAGTGATCTGCGCTCCCGGATTTGAACCTGTGACCTGTTGGTCTTCAAACCTGCCGGCACAGGGTTTAACTACTGCACCACCGGGGGCTCTTTTCCTGCAATTTCTACATACAATTTTCAGGCTCAGCCATGTTAGTTCATTTCACTGTGGCAACTGCTTGTTTATATATTTTTGTATTGTATTTCCTCTGATCCCATCCCCTCGGTGTTAATAGTTGGATTTAAACCCAAGGTTTGAATACTCTTTTCCACCAACACACACTTTTAAAGTGGATTATAATTCTTAAAATTGTCTGCTAAAATAATTCCTTCATCTTCCCTGTTCTAGTTCCTTTATATCAGTATATAAAACTCACCTACTCTATTGGATCCTCACTACCACAGCCAGGGAGGGATAAATGGAGATGCTGAACCACCTGATCAACTGGGGAAAGGGAACAAAAGACAACAAAGTCTGCGGGAATTGCTATCAATCAAAACTTTTATTACGGTCACAGACCAACTTCGCAGCCACAAAGCGCCCTAAGGAGAAGGACAACTCCCCAGTAAACAGTTATTTTAAAATCAGACTAAAAATCAGTATAAAATATTTTAAAAAGACAGGATATTGTTGCCCTACGATTGTCAATCATCTGCATCTGATATTAAGAGCAGCAGCACAGAACTTGCAACACTGTAAGTGTTGCAGTGCTGGAGTCAAGCAGCAGGGTGGAATAACATCTTTCCTGCGCCCGGGTGCTTTAAAAGCCATGGTCCAATAAGATTGGTCTAAGATCTCTATAGAACATGCATTATGAAGAAGCACGTACTCAGATTTGTTTCCACACCCAGGCCAAGACCCACAGGGGCATAGTCTCTGCTTGAAGGGGTCTTCTGATACCTCCCTCCAATACAGCCGATGGGAGGGCATGGCATCTTGCCAGGGTAAAGCCCTTCGGTTTTTTGGGCACCTCAGGTCTGTTAGGTATGCCTTGGGGGCAGTGAGGTATCTAGTGGCTTCACTAACAATGAAGGCTGGGGAACAGGCTAGGTGGATTAGCGCTCTATGTCCAGGATCAGTTGTTTAATGAGATCCTTGGCTTAGTCCCATCTCATGCTTAGCAATTGTCCTTAGGAGAAACCTAGCGTTGCGATCTTTGCTGCTACTGTTTTAATCCATGTGGACTGGAAGTCGCTCTCATGGTTGGGGGCAAGACCATATGGGGAGAAGCATAGGTGTAGCCAGTAATTAAGAATAGCTGTCCATATTCTCGCTTCCACTTTCACGAAGCCTGTTTCCAATCGCAGGGTAGTTTAGGGACACATCGGGAGCCTGTAGAGCTCTCTAGGAATTTCGATTGGACACGCTCTAGTGGGGGCAATTGCTATCATCCTGATTTCTGATTCCGATACAGCAATCTAAATTTTCTGCCCTGCAAGGTTAAAGAAACTTTCTCAACTTTCTTGACTTCTCCTCCGGTTTGCATCTCTCAAAACTTTGGCAGAGGAAGCTTTTTCATGTAATTTTTTTTTCTAATTCATTAGCTCTTTTGAAGAAAGGGTGACATTTGTCTCTGTCATGTGAGATGTTTTAATATCCTATAAATGAAGCTTTACTATTTATAGGATTAGCGTAACGAAGTGTTGTATAACTGCTGTTCAGAACTGCAGGTTTCAAGTCAAAGCAAATCATTCTGGTACAGCTGCTAATTTAATATGTGGTTTTACACGCAACTATGACTCAGTTAACAACACTGACTGAATTATCGATTTACAGGGAATAAGTATGTTAGCGTCTACCAGTGTTACAGGAAATTCCACGCAGAGAACTAATGGTCTGTAAAACTTCTTTTGGGGATTTTAAACAAAAATCTGTCTCTTGAGTAGAGAGGAAAGAAGGGTCCTTTCATCCAAGTGTTAATCGCTATGATTATCTTGAATTTACAAAGAACTCTGCTGGAAATTGCCATCTTTGTTGCTATTTACATTTGCTAGACAATATTGGCCTGACTGCATAATATGTGATTCAATGGTGTTTTTAAAAAACTGAATCACTTTTCAGTGTACAAAACAGATTCTTGCCCAACAGAGTTTACAGCTGTGATGTTGTAGATAAGTCCATGAGCGATGCTGAAAGCATGGAGGTTGAAGCAAGAGAAAAAAGGGTTACTCGTGAGCAGAAGTCGGATGGGGAATGGGAAAGGAAAAGAACCCGGCAGATGCTTAGTGAAACTACTGATGTTGATTCCTTTGAGGGTTTCTCTGGGGATGATGGGTCTGAGCATGATGAGCCAACTATGAGGAGTGGGGATGGGGATTCAGAAGATGTATCTACTGATATGGATTGGACTAAGGACAGGAAGTCGTGATGTTTGTGCAGAACCAACAAGTAGCGATACGTTTGTGGGGTTTACTGGGGATGGGGTGGAGTTCAGATGACCAAATGTCAACTTGGGGTGAGCTAAGTTGGGGCGGGAGAAGGAAAGCTTGGCAGGAAAGACAAAGGGCTGCACGTGAAGGTGCAATGGCAGCTAAAAGGACTAATGATGGGGTGTTGTCTCATTCAAGTTCTGATGAGGATGTGTGAATAAAATAAGGCTTGGAATTGGGGTTCCTTTCAGTTTATTTTATTTTTATTTTATTTACATCATTTATAATGGCGCTGGGGGCCCGTGTCCTGCCTTTGTGTGCTGTGTTCCTGTGTTCCCGCTTCGGACGTGAGTTTGGATCCTGCTCTATCTCAGTGGACTTGTGTATTGTATCGCTGGGTTCCGTATCTTGTCTCCTTTTGGCTACACACTGCCTAGCTGTTTCTTGGCTCGGACTGCCCAGTTGTCCAGGCAGGCCTGGACCCGGACTGTGTCCTTGGTCGGCTGCCGGATGCCAAGATCTCGCGTGCCAGCCAACAGCCAGGGCCGAGGCTGCAGAGACCAATCAACCATCAGGGACAGAGGGTGAGGACTTTTTCGGCGTCGCCCGGTGCTGGAGCGCCCGGCCTCCGGCACGGGCGCCCTCCTCTCGCTCTCGATGAGGAAAAAGCTGAGTGCGAGGGTAAGATGGCGCCAGACAAGTCGCTCAGGGTGGCCATGCATCCCCCGCCGCAGGTGGGCGGGACACCAGAGCGCAGGCGCACACGAACCAACGGGGGCCGCCGGAAAGAAGAGCTCTGGAGCCCGCCCCTTCCGCCCCGACGTCTTAGAGGGAGGGGGTGCGCCAAAGGAAATGCCGTCAGCGGAGTCACCAGCCCCCCCGGAAGGAGGTGGCCGGAAAGGAGGCCCCCAGCGCCGCCGTCATCGGCCACAGGGCAGACAAAGTCCCCTCTGGCTTCCCAACAACCCCTCTGCTGCAAGGCCCCCTCTCCCTCTTAGAGAGGAGGGAGGCGGCCGAGAGGAAAGAGGGACAAGCGCCATCTAGGGACTGGAGGCCCCCGGCTGTCACAAACAGCGACTGGGTGCCCCCCCTCCAGTAAAAAAGTGATGACCCCAAATGGCTGATCGGCACCTACAAGCAAGGCAGCCCCAGACTGGGTTGAGACCCCCCCCCCAAAAAGGTATTCCTGGGGCCACCAATTTTGGGCAAGGGGAAAGGGCCCAAAGTGATATCATGGACCCCCATCCAGCTGCCCTAAAAATGGGGAAACGGGTCCCACCAGGGCCGGGGCGGGCCAACAACTGGAGCCAAAGGATGGCGCGGACTTCCCCCCTTCTTTCAGTGGGGACCGGCTGGGGGCCTCCCCCCCCCCTTTTGGGGGGGGCGGGAGCCCCGGTACCTAGTCGGGCCGTTGGGGAGGGGGTGGGCGGGCGGACAATCCCGTGATCTCGGGTAGGGGTTGGCGGTAGCCGTAGGCCTTTGAGAGAGAGAGGAGGAGCCAGGAAGGCCCTCCTCCCCCCCCTAAAATTCTATCAAATCCAGATGGTGAGTTCCCAACCCTCTCCTCCAACTCTGATCCGGCCCTAGATCCGTGGGGAAAAACAGGAACCATTGGGACCTCCTCCAGAAAGGGGGCCGGGCCTTGCCCGCCTTACTGAGAATGGTTTGGGGGAAAGGGGAGTTTATCCTGGTACATCCCCCGGGGTTTTTGGGGGTCATCAGATGAGGACGAGAGGGGGGGGGAAAAATTGGCCTTCTTCCCGAGACACTTTAAATTCCGGGCCCTTCGGCGGGACCCGGGAGGGTGTGCGGGCCTGGTAGGGTTTGGGTGAGTGTGCCTTCCTGCGGGTTGTACCCGGCCTTTTGGGGGGGAAATCTCCTAAGCTGCTGGAGGGGTTGGAGTGGGTTGAGTTTCCCCAAAACCCTTGTTCGGGGGGTTTTTTGTCCGCCCAAACCCCCTAAACCATGGACCTGGTGTCCCCCCGGGGCACGGACTCTCACTCTGCAGGACCCCCCAAACCCCCGGACAAAATAGATCTGATCTTCGCGGGGGGGAAATTCAGGTGCTCTAACCTCCATTACGGAGGTTCCATGGTAGATCACAGTGTCCGGAGCCCGGCTGGGCGGCTCCCCCCCCCAGCGGTGAAAAACCCCTTATTCTGGCCCCCCCCAAAAGGGAGACTTATGGAACCCAGGGGGTTTTCCCTGAATCCCCAAAAAGGGGGAAGGGGAACCCCCCAGCGACCGGTCGATGGACTGGTGGAGTACTGGAACACCAGTCCCCCGGGGGCCCCCCTAAAACGAGATCGCCCCAGCTCCCCCCTTTTCCCCCGTAGAAATCGCTCGCCATGGTCCCCCAAGGCTGCGGGCGATGAAACGGAAAAAAAGGAGACAACTAGGGGACAAGTGGCGGAGCCTTTTTTGGGTTTTTTATAAAATCAGCTTTTTAAACAATTTAAGGAGGTTTATGAGCAAGCAAAAAAAGGAAGAAAAAAAGGTTTATTATTCTTCCTTGATAGAGTCGGGGGGGAAATTCACGCCCACCCCAATTATTTAAGGTGATTCGGTCTTTAAAAACCCCCCCCTTTTTCCCCCCAAAAAAAAGATAGGGGTCTGGCTCCATCGGCGGGGTTTTTAAAAAATTTTTTTCACTGAAAGATTTCCCCCCTCCGCCGGGATATTCCTGCCCTCTTGATCAGTTAAAAAACGGGGCCCCCGCCGCCACTCGGGGGGCCCCCCCTTTCCCCGTTTAAAATTGCGGGGCCCCAGCAGCTGTCGATATTATTGCTGCAGCTAGACCAACTACTTCCCCCCTCGGCCCTTGCCCCCCCTGGTTTTTTTAGATCCTGCCGGGGGGGGCTCCCCGGGGCACGATCTTAAATAGCTCCCTTGAGCAAGGAGTCTTCCCGGGGGGGTTAAAAAAACTATAAAAAAACCCCGCTGCTGAAGAAGCCGAACCTAGACCCCGGCCCACCCCAAAATTACAGGCCTTTTTCCAACTTGCCTTTTCTAGGAAAAAAAATTTAGAGGGCAGCAGGCGGGAAAAACAGCGGTTCCTAAACGAAAAGCTGGACTTGACCCCTTTCCCCGTCCGGCTTCCGTTTTGGGCAGGGGGGCCCGGGGAGTGCTTTTGCCATTACAGACCAACCGCCGCCAGCTGGACCAGGGTGGATCAGCACTGCTTGTCTTTTAGATCTGACAGCGCGTTTGACACTGTAGATCACGCATTATTTTTCCCCCCCTCTAGCCGCTTCCCCGGGGGTTGGGGGGGGGCCCAAATGGGTGGCCTCCTTCCTCCCCGGGCCCCGGGGGGGGCAGTGGAGGGGGGGGGAGATCTCCCGGGGGGGGCCCCCCGGTTTTTGGGGGCCCCCCAAAAGGGGGTTTTTTTCCCCTTTTTTAATGTTTATATGCCCCCTGGCCCAGCTGGCCCGTGACTTTGGTCTGGAGTGCCATCAGTCGCTGATGACACCCAGCTTCCCCTTTTTAATGGAAGGCCGGCCGGACTCCGTCCCCCCGATTGTTTCCATCCCCCGCCTTGAAGCCGTGACTGGTTTTTGGGGGGGGCCCGCCCCGGGGGGGAAAAAGAACCCATCGAAGACGGAGATCCTGTGGCCTGGTCGGCCCCGGGCCCGGGGGGGGGCCGGGGTTCCCCCCCCTGGATGGCGGCGGCTTAACCGTCGCCCCCCCGTTTGAGCTTGGGGGGGTTTTGGGGCTCCTGCGACCATGGGGCTCAGGTCTCTGTGGTCAGCGGATGTCATTCTATCACCCCCCCCGGCTAAAAGGGGACCCTTTTTTGTCCCGGGGGGGGGCCTGGCCCTAAACGCGGCGGGCCCCCCCAGTTGACTACTGTAATGCCCCCTTTTCCTTGTGGAAAACCCCGGAAAAAAAAACTGTTTCCAAAAAATGCCCCCGGCCCGGGGGGCTGGGGTTTCCCCGGGGGGAGCATAACCCCCATCCCCCGGGAACTGCACTGGCTTTCCCCCCGAGTACGGGTTGCCTTCAAGGTGTTAGTTCCCCCCCTTTAAAGGGCCCCTTTTTCGGCCCCGGGGCCCCCCCGGGGGGCCCCGAAAAGGGCCCCCCCCCTACGTTTGAGATCACTGCGCTCGGATGAGCCCCCAAACTGTTGGGGGGGTTCCCCCCCCTTTTCCCCCCCCCCCTGTCGGCGACTCGACAAAAGGTTTTTCCCCCGGGGGACCAGTACTCTGGGCCCCTTCCCCGGGGGGCACCCGAGCCATCTCGGAGTTGGGGGTTTTGGGGGGGGTAAAAACCCTCCCGGGGTTTGGGGGCCCTTTTTTGGGGGGAAAAAGGTTTTTAAAAAACCCCCTATATGTCCCTTTTTTTAAACTGTGCGTTTTTTTTGGGGGCCCAAAGTATTTTTTTTTTAAAATTTGGGTTTTTTTTTTATATGTTTCTAGTGATTGTAGGGCCCCCTGTTGACATGTAGCATCATCCCCCCCCATGTATTTTAGCCCCCGATCCGCCCGGCCCGGGAAGGGGGAATATAAAAAAAACAATAAATAAATAAATAAATAAAAAATTTACCCTGTGTGCTTGGGGTTTTTTTCTGCCTGCTTGTGTGCTGACCTGGATCAGTTTTGGCGCTGTTTGGGTTTTTTAATTACCGGTTGGGGGGTCATCCTGCTGCTTCCTCCCCCCCTGATGTTGGGGTTTTAACCATGTCCGCTCCCCCCGTTTTTTCTCGGACTGGTTTTGACCATGCTGTTGCTGCCTTCCTGAAAACCCCCGGGTTTCGGTGACGTCTTTTCGCTCTTTCCCTTTCCCCCATTTGATGCCTTGCTGTTTTAAAGGGTTGCCTTTTCCTTTTTTTTTTTGGGGGTTTTGGGGTTTTTTTTGGGGGTTTTAAAAGGGATTTAACCCAGGTTTTGTGTTGAGGACTATTTTGGACCAGTTTGGTCTCTGCTTTTTTTTTCCCCTAAATTTTAAGTTTTTTCGGCCCCTTTGGATCTTTTGTTTTCCCGAAAAAAAATTTTCTTTAAAAACCCGGTGTGCCTTTTAAAACTCTCTTTTCATTTCAGTATCTTCTGAAGTGGGGGTACCCGGGCCCCCTCTTTCATGTTTTTAAAAACTGGGAAAACCCCAAAAATGAAAACGTAAAAAATTTTAAAAAGGGTTTCCCCAAAACATTACACACAAAATTTGGGCTTTTCCCCTTTCCCTTTTTTCATCTGCATGATAAAAAAACAACCCGGGGGTTTTCTACTTTCCCTTGGGGTAAGGATCTCTCCATAAAGCAGAACAGGTATGGACAGGTTTTGCCCCCCTTCCCCATCCTTTTCTCAGTCTCCCCCGAAAAAGGGAATGAAGGGCACACCTTTCATGTTTGGTCCCAGAGGCCACAACATGAAGTAGCTGGGCGGGGCCCCCACTCTTTCTTGAGTTGGTTGGCAATTCCATTTAAAAGACTGAGAAAAATTTTCCCCAAAAAAACCCGAGGTCCCCCCAAATTTTTCTAAAAATTTCTCGGGGGCACAGGGTTTTTGAGTTCTTTTCCCCCCCCCTTTTCACTGAGCGGGTTGGGGGTGGAAAGGGGTGCGGCCCCCCCTTTTCCCCCCCTTTCCCAAAAAACAGGGGGTCTCAAACATTTACCCCCCTTCCCTGTTTTTACCTCGATCCCGTATCCCGGGTGTAAAAAAAAGAAAATACAGTTATGCTTATTTTGGTTTTAAATTTTTGATCCTTTTGTTTTAAAACCCCCCCAATAGACCCACTGGAATCATAAACCCCTTTTTTTCCCCCCCCCCTGGGGAAGCATCATGGATCTTCCCCCTATTGGGGGAAAAACCCCCGGGTTTTCATTGAAACGCCCAGTGGGGAAGGGCAAGGGGTCATCCGTGTGATCAGGTTATAAA
>JARBWK010002332.1:0-15405 GCA_030556195.1 Anolis apletophallus
GACAATTATCCTTTTCACCTTAGGTCTACGCATGGAGGCCGGGCTCTATACCCGAAGGCGTTGGGACAGAGGGTCCGGAGAGCGGCCGGTCGGCCGCAAGGAGACGGGGGCCAGTCGTCTGCCGTTCCACTCATTCACGCCCGCCCCTCAGCCCCTAGATGAACCGGAGCCCATGCAGTTGGGACACATGAGGCCCAAGGTGGATGCGGCTGAGAAAGCTCGGCGCCAGCGCCTGAATCTGTGCTGGTACTGCGGAGGAGCCGGGCATTTTTCCAAGTAGTGTCCCCAGAAGCCGTGAAGCAAGACCCCCCGGGCCTCTGCCACGTATGAGGAACCCCAAGAGGCTGAAGAGGCCATACAGACGGCGGGGGAAGAAGTCGGCCGAGTTTAAACGGGTTCTCTAACTCGGTCGCAGTCGCTAACCTCCCCCCCAGAACCCCAGACTGGACAGTTGTTTTTAATTATGGTTGCCTTGTGGTCCCAGGAGAAAGGGCCGATGATGGTGCACACAATGGTTGACTCAGGGGCCACAAACAACTTCATTGACGCAGACTATGCCAAGTCTGCGGGATTACAGTTCCATGATCTCCAGGAGCCGAAGGGCGTCCAAACCATTGATGGGCGACCATTGAAAGCTGGGGCAGTGAGACACTTTACTGCTCCCACCAAGATGTGGACGAGTTCACATAAAGAGGACATTTCTTTCCTAGTGACTAAATTGTCAGATTTTCCGGTAATCCTGGGAATTGTGTGGTTGATGCTAAACGACCCACAGATTTCCTGGGCTCGGAGGCAGTTGCAGTTCACTTCCGATCATTGCCAAGGACATTGCATGTCAGCTAGAGCGTGCCAAGCCCAAGAGGTGGAACAGGCGGCTACCTTGCCCAAAAATTATGCCGCTTTTTGGGATGTTTTCAGCGAGAAGGAGGCGGAACGCTTGCCTCCTCACCGTTCTTAGGACTGCGCCATCGAGCTGGAGCCTGGAGCACCTATTCCCCGCGGAAGACTTTACCCTCTTTCGGAGCCTGAGCAGAAGGCCCTTCGAGAGTTTTTGGATGAGAACCTGAGGAAGGGATTCATCCGGCCTTCCCAGTCCCCAGCAGGTGCCCCGATCCTATTCGTCAAGAAAAAGTCAGGGGAGTTGCGGTTGTGTAATGACTATAGAGAGCTCAATAAGATCACGATCCGGAACCGCTACCCCCTGCCGTTGATCCCTGAGTTGCTAGAAAGGATGTGGGGAGCTAAAGTCTTCACCAAATTGGACCTGAGGGGTGCTTACAATCTGGTGCGGATTCGTCAAGGAGACGAATGGAAGACGGCTTTCCAGACCAAATGGGGGAGTTTTGAATACCTCGTAATGGGATTCGGTTTATGTAATGCCCCCGCCTGCTTCCAACACTTCATGAACGATATCTTTCGGGACCTGCTGGATCGATATCTAGCAGTGTATCTGGATGATCTGATTATTTTCTCGCCTGATCAGGCGACCCATGACCGCCATGTGAAGGAAGTGTTGCAGCGGCTGAGAGATCACGGTCTCTATGCCAAGTTGGAAAAGTGCGCTTTTGACTTGTCAGAGGTGGATTTCCTGGGCTACCGCGTTTCCCAAACGGGTATTGCCATGGATGATACCAAAGTACAGGCAGTGGCCGACTGGAAAGAGCCTGCCAGCAAAAAGGACATTCAGCGATTCCTGGGGTTTGCCAACTATTACCGGAAGTTTATCCCTGATTTTGCCAAATGGGCAGGCCCTATCACGCAGTGTTTGCGAGGAAAGGCCTCGTTCCGGTGGACACTGGAGGCTGAGGCGGAATTCCGGAAGCTAAAGCAGCTGTTCACCACGCAGCCGCTCCTACAGCATCCGGACCCCCGGATCCCTTTCATTGTGCAAGCGGATATATTGGATGTAGCTGTGGGAGCGATCCTGCTACAGCCCAAGGGGTCGGACTTATTGCCCTGTGCTTACTATTCCCGGCAACTGACGGCGCCGGAGAGGAACTATACGATCTGGGAGAAGGAGCTACTAGCCATCAAAGTGGCTTTTGAAGTTTGGCGACATCTGCTGGAGGGGGCCAAGTTCCCGGTGGAAGTCCACATGGATCACCGGAACTTGGAGCACTTGAAGAACCAGCGGAAGTTGAACCAGAGACAACAGAGATGGTCCCTGTTCTTTGAGAGATTCAACTTCCGCATTCACTATGTCAGCCCCGCTCAGACCAAACAAGCGGACGCCTTGTCCCGAAAGCCCGAGTTCATCAGGGGAGAGACGGGACCCGCAGAGTCGCGGTTGCTCAAAGCCAAGAACTTTGCCGCTGCAGGCAGAGCCCAGGTGCAGCCTCCGGCGGTCAACCCAGACCCGGGGAAAAAGAAGACTCTGAACGAACGGATTCAAGTTCGGCAGAAGGGAGACCCTTGGGTGCAAGAGCAGATAGCCAAGGGGGTGCAGTTCCCTTCCAAGTAAAAAAGCGGCTTGTTGTGCCGCTGTGATTGTACTTATGTTTCCCCCGGGCCTGAGAGAGAGGACATTCTCAAACTATGCCATGACAGCCGGGCCGCAGGGCACTTTGGGTTATTCAAAACACTGCAGTTGGTGCTACGAGATTTCTGGTGGCCAAAGGTGCGAAGGGGCATTGAAGCTTATGTAAGCACCTGCCCGGTCTGCCAGAGGGCCAAGAAGCAAGGGGGCAAGCCGGCGGGCTTGCTCCAACCGCTCCCCACTCCATCCGCGCCGTGGAAGATGATTTCGGACAGCTGGGAAAGTCAGGCTGACATTGAAAGTGCTGATTCAGATAATCAGTATGAGAGACCAGGTGGTTTCGGTTCGCAAGAGAGGGTCAGGGAGATAGCGGAGGATGAGCCCATGGAAGCTGAAAAGGAGTCTGGCTCTCACGAAGATAGCGACCCAGGTGCTGGGAGGCAAGGACGGGGCTTTGATAGGAGACGGAGCATTGAGTCCAGTAGGAGGGAATGGCACCGGAGCCTAGAGCGCCAAAGGAGTGTTAGGTCCCGCAGCACAGATTGGCGCCGAAGCCTAGAGCGGTGTAGATTTCACCAAGGGGATTAAGTATAGGATCCGTGGGAACGGATCCTCAGTTGCTCGGCCACTTCTGATTTGAAGGGAGTGAAGTGAGTGAAGATCCGCGGAGCCAGGACTGAGGCTCGTGTGTCCCAAGAAGTTTCTTGGGCCTTGATTCATTGAACTCTGCCTTGTTTGAATTGCCACGGACCAAGTCTGTTTTGATCCTCATTGTTTTGCGGAACTTTTGCTAAGCCTTTTGCCTTTGGATTTACCTAAGAACTCTTTACTATTTTGATTGCATTTTGATACTTTTATGGACAATTATACTTTTCACCTGTTTTTTATTATTCAATAAATAGTTAGCTGATTACCGTCTCTGTGTGTGTGATTAAGGGGCCGGGCCGAGACCCTGCATCGTGACAACACATATACATGGCAAACATTCAATGCCGTATTTGACATACAAGACATACATACAGACAGAAGCCGTTCAGCAGTTCTTCCACCGGATCCTGGAGGTTGCTCGATTCAGCCACAGGGGGAGCTGTCGCTTTGTCCACTATGACGCCGAGCCTTTTTGATTGTAGTATCACCTCCTTGCTTCTCCAGCATTTTTATGGTGTCATAAATTAACCTCCCCGCTTTAAGAGCTCCCTAATTTTTCTACTCACCGCTCACAGCTGTTTTCGAACTGCTTTGGTCAACAGTGAGCTGGGCATTTTTAAACAGCTATTTTTAACAGCTATTAACAGTCGGGCGCTCAACCCCAATTCGGGCTTCGAACTTGCCATCTTTAGGTCAGCAGTGATTTATTGTAGCTGATTAATCAGTCGTGCTACCAGCCTGGCCCCCTTCCTATTTTAAAAAAATTCCAAATAGAAACAAGAGCCATCCAAATTTCAAAACAAAACTCAAAATATTTCTGCCATTTTGCATACCCCTAGGGGTGTGCGAAACAGCAGTACTAGGTATGTATATTGCCTACTTATTTCTTAGAGTAATCTTATTATTCAACAAGTAGCCATTGTGGGTAACCAGTTGAACATACCATACATTCATTCACAATCACTTTAAAATTGTCACTGTGGTAAATGTAATGACATCATTTACAATGGATTGTTGGGGGTTATCCGATATTTAAATTCCAACCAAATTCCAACAGACAATCAAAAAGTGAGCCATTGTATTAGATGCTATGCATCCAACTACTCAAAAAGCAATATGATTAAAAGAATAATATGATGTTTATTCAAATCGAGAAAACATTTGTTCTACAACACATTATGTTTGATGGTTTATATACAAACACTAACTGTAATGAAATAAGATTGTACAGGGCAAGATAAACATGATCCTTATATAGACCTCATAAATGAAAACCAGACTCTGAAAAAGTCCTATGTTTTAAAATATTTGGCAGAGAAAGTCTTGTATATTTGAGCTAACATGTGTTTTCCTTTGGATAATACACTTGAAATGATAGTGGTGGTGATAGAAAAGCAACTAAGTTTACATTAGGCGAAGTCTGCAATATGAGGAATGCTGTATATACTCAGAAGATGAACTTCAGTTCTAGAATGATATGAGTGCAATGGAAAAATATTTCACTTCAGGCAGAAAATTATTTCTTATGAAATGAGGGGCAAATGAGGACATAAGGTGGTTTCAGTACCCTCCGAGTGCTATGAAAAGGTAGGACTAACAATACTCTTAAACAGTGTTTCACAAACTCATTTGATATTTATTAGTAGTAGTCAGGCATGTAGCCAGGGGGGCTAAGGGGCTTCAGCCCCCCATTTTCAGGGTGGTCCATTTGGAAAGGGGCAATCATTCCCCAATTCCTGCCTGTATGCACAGGTTTGATCCAGATCCATCATGGGCTCGGTTCAATGCCCTGTGTTGTTGTTGTTATTATTATTATTAAAAACAGTTATTCTACATTAAAATGAAGTTAGTTATGCTACTAATATCTTGCCTCCAAGGGCAGAATATGTAATTTAGAGCCTGTATATTTAAGAGTAGGGGGAGGAGTCAGGAGCCCTAGCTTTAGAATTCTGGGTTTTGGGTGGGGATTTCTGGGTAGTTTAGAATTAGCAGAGAGTTTGCTTGAAAGGAAGACAGAAAAGCTAAAATGAAAAGAAGCCAAAGAGCATAGATTTATTCTTCAAAAAGCCCAGAGAGGAAAACATTTCATCTAAAGTTAAAAGTAACTTATGTTTTATTCAGAATAGCACTAAATTAACTATGTATAATACACTGCTTGCTCAATCCCTTTTCTTTTTAAAACTTGTAGGTATCCTGATTTTGATGCATCTTTTTAAATATTATAATAGCATTTATATATATTAGGCTAGTAGGCCTTAAATTATCTCTCCCTATTGAAGTTCATTGTTTTGCCACAAGAGCAGCACTGAGTACACACAGTAATTTCACTAGCTTATTTTGTACATTTACGTTGTAAATGCTTGTAGAACAATCTTGGATATATAAAACATACAATTTGTTGTCGAAGGCTTTCATGGCCGGAATCATTGGGTTACTGCTGTGAGACTATACAGAAAAGCTATTGAAATCTACAAGCATGTGGTCAATTTCAATGCAAAGCAGGAAACCATGAAAATGAACAAAATCTGACTACAAGTATTTTAAAAAACTCTAAAATCTGGACAGTGAATGAAGAACAACAATCAGAAATTGCAGACATTTTTATTTATTTATTTATTTATTTATTTATTTATTTATTTATTTATTTATTGGATTTGTTAGCCGCCTCTCCCAACGTGGCTCGGGGCGGCTTACAACAATGATCAAACGAACAATATAAAAGTACATCAAATACATATAAAGCAGTATAAAAGCAATATAAGGGCTATTTCAGATTGGTCACAAATATTTAGGGGCCAGAAGCTTGTTGGAATAGGACAGTCTTGCAGGCTCTCCGGAAAGCTAGCTCTCTCTCTCTCTCTCTCTCTCTCTCTCTCTCTCTCAATCAAGGCCTGCTAACACTTCCTAACAAAAGGAGTCCCCCAGGCATTAAGCTGTCAGGTCTTGAGTTGCAAGGACATTCATTGCTAATCAAGGTGGATAATTGCAACATTCCCACTTGCCTCCAACTGACAAGAGTTCTTTCTCCCTCCCTGGACATTGTTATACAAGTATACAATAAACCTCACTTGCGTAGTTTCCAACAGACCTCAAACCTCTGAGGATGCCTGCCACAGATGTGGGTGAAACATCAGGAGAGAATGCTTCTGAAACATGGCCATACAGCCTGTAAAACTCACAGCAACTCAGTAAACAATACAATGTTTGCAGTAACAGATTTATTCCATTTATAGTACTAAAAGTAGTATTATTTTTTCAGATGAGGATAATACCGTTCCTTCTTTGAGCAGTACCACATCAGCCTCCCATTGCTCAAGCCAACAAAGTGGTCGTACTTCTGAAGCTGACAAAATATCAGAACTTTCAAAGATGTGTTTTTATAACTGGCATGCAGAGTCTTTTGACATAGGAGACATTCAACAAGAGAAGATAGATGAAAACACAAAGAAAAACATTCTTCAGTCAGTTCTCCTCCCAAAACAGCCTTACACTTTTCCTTCAACCCAAAGTAAAAATCAAACAAGAAGATTTCAAGAAAAATGGATTACAGACCCCACCTCAGGATTTGCTTTCTTGGCCTATTCTAAAAAGAAGATGCAGATGCAAACCATGTTTTTGTTTTTCCCCATGGTGACAGAACTCATGAGGCTCCTGGATTGTGGTTTTAGAGACTGGAAGAAAGCCAGACATTTAGAAACACTCTGATTGCAGAATTCTCAATTCTTGTGCTGTACATGCAGACAATTTCACTAAGGATCTCAACTAGACACACAACATGCAAGGGAGAAGGAGGAAAACAGAGCTGCTCTTCCCATTATAGAAACTTCTCTTTTGTGCAGAGGAAGAGTTTTAGAGGAAATGAAACTTACTCTTTGGAAAAGTCTTCCAAAAAAGATGGAAAGATTTACTACGATTAGAGCATGCTCTGGAGACGAAAATCAGGAGACATGTTATTAAATGTCACTACATACATAAGTCCTATACAGAAAAAATTCAATCATGCAGTTTAGTGAAAGATTGTTGCTAGAGTCAGCAAGTCTGATTGTCCATTCTGGCTGATGAGGCTATGGATGTAGTTGCCACCATGCAGCTTGGTTATGTCTAAGCTATGGATTTCAAACAGGAAATTCGAGAAACTTACCCCAAAGCAAGATATATTCAATGTGCAAGTCATCGACTGAGTCTTGCATTGAGTGATACATTTTCAAGCTCTTCGGTCAGAAATTGTCTTGGAACAATAAAAGAAATAACAAATTTCTTCAGAAACAGTTCAAGTGCTAACAATATTTTGCAGATTAATATTAGTGTTCATGTGCCAGAAACAAAGAAAAAAAGATTGACACGTTTATGCGAGACTCGTTTCATTGAGAGGCATGACAGTGTATTAACATTCGTTGAACTATTTAAGCCGATTGTAGTTGCATTAGAAGAAATCTCAGAGAAACCATGGAAAATATCTTCTTCAGCTTCAAACTTTTTGACTGCAATTGAAAAAGTGATTTCCTTGTTAGCCTGTTGGTTTGTGAACATCTCTTCAGCCGTACTTTGCCCCTATCAGTTTTTCTTCTGGAAAATTTCTTGATATGTATGGCATCTGCCATAACCCCTGCTCAGTCACTGTTGAAGTCTTTAGAGATGTTGAGAGCAGATGTAAAAGGTCATTTTTAAAACTCTTTGACTTAGCAAGAACAACATCTGAAAACATATTTCAAAGCAACTTGACTATTCCAAGGCAAAGTTCAAGACAGGTGCATCGGGCAAATCCAGGGACTACTTCTGTAGAAGATTATTTCAGAGTTGCGGTGTTCATACCATGTGTTGATTCACTCATACAGAACATTACTGCAAGGTTCATGACAAATGAAGACATTTTAACCAGTTTCCAGGTTCTCCTCCCTGGGTTTTCAGGTCTAGACAAAGTTCACCATATGGAACAACTGTCAGAATACTTTGAAAATGATGCAGCACTTGCTTCCGTCAAGGCCGAGTATATGATGTGGTGTAATATTACACCATCAATTCAGAAAGATACTGAGGTACTTAAAGTGTTGGAACTGTGTGACAAAACCTACTAGCGCGCTTGGCCCGTTTGTTGGTCAATACATTTCCTTTTTTGACTGTGTTAGCTACTCTACCAGTAACAACATGCAGTGTGGAAAGATCGTTTTCAACCATGAAGAGAGTGAAAAGTGTATCTAGAAGTTTAATGACAGACCAAAGACTTAGTGGACTAGCAATGATTTCCATCCATCGGGACATCACTATCAAACCAGAAAACGTAATTGACAAAATGGCTGGGGAGAAGAAAAGAAGACTGTTGCTGTAAAGTAAAAAATAAGTTTAAAAAGTATTCTAAACATTTTGTTAATGAAAGTAAATAAATAACATTTATTATTTAAACTGTTATGTGTATTGATATCATGATCTGATCACCATGCTCAATATATCTCATATGCATGGGGGTATTGGGATAAAGATACAATTTTTTTAAAAAAGGTTTGCTACGATAGATCCTCTCTCACTCACATTCAGTCCCCCCGAAACAAAATCCTGGCTACGGCCCTGCCTTTACTTTTATACTATGATTTTCTTTCTAGGTAATGAAACATAGAAACAATCTGTGTCATTTTTATGCCTTCAAAATGTTTTTGTTAACAAAAAAAATCAGAGTATCTGAATTTATATAATTTACAAAATGATGTACAAGTTAAAATGTAAAATTAAGCAAGGTATAAGCTACTTTTAAATTTCTTTTACCCTAGGATCCTCGGAAGCTACCA
This sequence comes from Anolis apletophallus, assembly GCA_030556195.1. Classification (NCBI taxonomy): domain Eukaryota; kingdom Metazoa; phylum Chordata; class Lepidosauria; order Squamata; family Anolidae; genus Anolis; species Anolis apletophallus. Next base: position 8,905 of record JARBWK010002332.1, read on the forward strand.
ATGAAGGAATGAAGGAATGAAAATATAGATAGTAACGTGATCTAGGCCATTGCTATGCCCTTCTCTTTTCTTCTGTTCTTTTCTTTTCTCTTCATTTCTCTACCTCATTCTATCTTCATCCCCCTCTTTCCCTCACCCTCACTGCTCCCCCTCTTTACCCCTCCCACCTGTATACTTTTAGACTTTTACGTTGGTAGATATCAACAGTATACGAGATGTTTTTACTTCTCTGTAATGATGGAAACTTTTTTTTCATCATTCCTGCATACCAACTGTATCTTTGTTTTTTTATTGAAAACTAGCTTGGGGAACCGGCGGTGCCCGGTCATTTGAGAAGTGCAGCAGGATGTAGAGTGGGTCATGGGGGCTCTGTGTGGCAAGTTTGGTCTTGATCCATCATTATTGGGAGTTGCAGTGGTATCATGAAATTACTGAAGGTAGTGGAAGTTCCATCATCTCTGGTCCACCCTCCCCAAAGTGTAGTAGGATGTAGATTGGGTCATGGGGGCTCTGTGTGCTAAGTTTGGCCTGTATTGGTGAATGGATGAGGGTTGCATTGTTTTTAGGAAGTGAGTGGAGGTACTTCAAGTCCCATCATCCGTGGTCCGTCTCACACAAAACAGCACCAGGATGTAGAGTGGGTCACGAGGGCTCTGTGTGCCAGGTTTGGTGTTGATCAGTCATTGGATTAGGAAGGTACTGCAAGTCCCATCATACATGTTCTGGCCCCCTCCAAAGTTCAGTAGGATGTAGAGCGGGTCACTGGGGCTCTGTGTGCCAAGTGTGGTCTTTCTCGGTGTTTGTTGAGGGCCGCAGTTGTCTGTGGGAACAGAGGGGTGTGAAAGTACTACAAATCCAATCATCCATTGTCAGTCCTCCCCCGAACCTCACCAGGACGTGAAGGCAGTCATAGGGGTTATGTATGCCAAGTTTGGTCTCGATCAGTGATTGGATGAGGGTTGCAGCGGACTTAGGAAGTGAGTAGAGGTACTTCAAGTCCCATCACCCATGGTCCACCTTCCTCCAAACTGCACCAGGACGTAGAGTGGGTCTTGGGGGCTGTGTGTGCTAAGTGTGGTCTGTATTGGTCCTTTTTGGTGGCCTCAGTGGTCTGTGGGAACCAAAGTGTGTGAAAGTACTACAAATCCCATAATCCGTGGGTCATGTCCCCCGAACCACACCAGTACGTAAAGGGGGTTAGGGGGGTTATGTGTACCAAGTTTGGTGCAGGCCCATCACCGCGCTGGTCGCTGTGGCCTGTGAAAGTGGCTGCCACATATCCGCCCTTCCGCCCTCCGCACACATACATACATACAAACATTCCGCTTTATAAAGGTATACAGATGTAATAAAGACTATTTAAAATAAAATAAAATGTTTTTGTTAACAACCAATGCAAAATTGCAATAAATGGTGATCCCTATTTTTTCTTAAGTAGTTTTCTGCAAAATAGTTGCTGCTGCTTTATGTTGCAATATGGTTATCCAGTGAGAAATCCATAATCAGAGCAGTAACAAGCACAAATAGGTGACCTTCTTGTTCTGCAAACTTGTAGAATCTGCTTAAGTGTGCTGGTGACAGCTTTACAGGGAATTTAGAAACTGTAGACTCCCAGGGGGCACAGGAGCAGTGAACTTCACATAAAGGCAATGGAGAATTCACTGAGTGACCCTTTTTACTATATATAGTAAAGCTGGAAAATAAAATGTCCTAGTAAAAGCATTATCAAGTCTTGTTTTATTTTGCTCATGAGCCAAACACGGCGTTTCTTATGTTTTGTTTCGCTTGGCAACTGAGACTTCATTGCAAGAGTGCAAGGATGCTTGCAGGAAGCGTGGGTAAGTATAAGTGGCCACAACTTTAACTGTGGAATTGGCATAAGATCAAACCATTACATCCAAAGAAAGGACGCGGGAGATGCCTAGGGCTTGGCCAGCAGCAAGATTACATCTGGGTCAGAATATGCTTATGGTAGAACAAGCAGTAGCTGCGAGCAAATCAGAATGGTATTGCTCACTTCTGCAGTGTAATCATAGAAACTTGGAATCAAAGAGTTAGATTGTGCCTCATGGGCCATTGAGCTCAACTCACTGCTCCAGCTAAAGCATTCCCAGCAGATACTTATTTTCCCTTTTAAAAAAAGACATCCAAAGAAAGGGATTTCGTTATAAATGGCAGTTCTTTCATAAAAATCTCCAGTAACTAAATAATAATGAAATTTTGAAAGTTTTGTTAGAGTTCTGAAATTTTCACCACCAGAACTTTAGCAACACTGTAGAAAAAAAAGCACCAGCACCCCTAGTTTTTACCACCAGAACTTTAGAACCATGGATTGCCCATGCCTATTATATAGACCTTACATTCAAGGATGTGCCTGATCTTTGCCATTTTTTCTTTCAAAGCTACCTCAGCCCAAAAGAAAGGAGGAGGAGGAGGGAGGACCCCAGTGGCTCTGCTATACCAACAATACAAGAGCAATACAAGATGGCCGCGGCGAGCAGCAGCAGAAACGCTGAGCTCTGCCGGGTCTCCGAAGAGACCCCTTACAGGGCAGTCTCCTCTGCCTCTTCTACCTGGCTGGCCATCCCCGATAGGGATGAGGACCCCTGGGGTTCCAGGGGGCTTACCTGGTCTCCTGAAGACCCTGCGGTCAGTCGTCCGCCGTCCTTGGAGGCCCTCCAGCTGGAGGCCGAGGCCGTTCTGGAGGTCGGCCTGGAGTCGGCGACGGCGGCCAGGATCCGGGCGAGCCGGGAGACCGAGGCGCGGAGGAGGCCCACTTGCAGAGCCCCCTTAGCGGGGTCCCCAGTCCCTTGGCCGGGCCTGGGGTGGGATAATCAGCTGCTTGAGCCGACACCGGGGCCGTCCGCCCCCCCTCCATTGGCCATTCAGTGGGAGGCCGCCACCTCCTCCCCCCGCAGAGGAACCGAGGGAGTCCCCGAAGAAGCCCCAGGAAGTCAGGGCGATCTGCGAGGGCTGCGGGAGGCCATCGAAGAGCTCACCTCCTCCCTCTGTGTTGTTGGACATTTGGTGAGGCGGCTCTCTTGTCAGTGGGGGATGGCCTGCGACCTGGACTTGGGGCCTTTGTCCCGGCCCCCTGGCGAGGCTAAGGAGGACCCGAGCCGGCCTGCTCCCCCCCCTGCTTCGTCCTCCGGGGGCTCTGGAGGGCCCCCCCCCTGGGCCGATTGGGTTGGCGGGAGCCCAGAAGTGGAGGCCTGCTGCGTCTGCGGCGCCGGCAGTAGAGGCCCGGCTGGGCCCATCGCCCCGCGAGGGCCGCGACCAGACGCTGGTGGGCCCCAAAAGGAGAGCGGCGAGTTCACGGCGGAGAGGAGAGCAGAGGCCCCAGTTGGGGAGAGGCTACTTGGCGAGAGCCCTCCTGGCGAGGTTGGTGCGGAGCCGGGGAGAGCCCTGGGTGCCCACCCCCATCCCCCGCAGGAGGGCGTTGGTGGCTTGTCCCAACATGGCGCCGAGCTCCTTGGCTCGGCGTCTTTAGCCCCTTCCCTCCTGCCGATGTCATCGCCCATAACTCCACCCCCGGCTGAGCTGGTGCTCTCAACAGTACTGCCCACAGCTTCACCTCCTACCATCCTGGGGCGGCCTGGCCCCCTGAGCCCGACGCCAAGGACCCTAAACATCTCTCAGGTCCTGGCGAGGGCCCCTGGGGGACGGCCCGGACGCCGGGCCGGCCGCCTTCCTCCTGACCTGCCTGCGAAGCTTACTGCCCAGTGCCTCATGTTGCCGGGCGATAGTCGGAAGACCCCACCAAAAAGCCGGCTGGGGCAGGCAAGACGCAGACGGCTGAGAAAGAGACGCAGACGAGCTGGCAGTCGCCTGCGTCGGCTCCCTCCGACGTTACCCACTCAGCCCGCTACGATTGTAGCTGCGGCGAACTCGGACTCAATGACAGCCAGCAGCTCTAGGGGCCCCAACTGCGACCCAGGGTCCCAACAGCAGACTGCCCCTCTACCTCCAGTTGACAGGGCCGAGCCAGTCCCGAATCCACCAACTAGTCGAGTACCAGCCCAGCCCTCCCGCAGAAGAGCGAGGGCTGGTACGACTCAGGAAAGACCCTTTCGAGCACGGACCTTCTGGGGAGCTGGATATCCTCGGAAGGAGAACCATCCTCGGAAGGAGAACTATTTAGCTCAGACCCTTGAACTGGACCAGGCCGACCAGCCTCTATCTACACCACAGGGCCTGAAGGGTCACCCCAACGGCCGATTGGAAAGCCTGCTGGGCCTCACCAGGGCATGGGCACCGGGCCAAGGATCGGGCATCAGTTTCTGTATTGGGAATGGGGGCTGGAGGCCAGGGAGTTACCAACACAACTGGTGACGAGTGCCCGAGACCCCTCGCAGACCTCCCTTTCACGGGGTGTGCCGGAAGTTGAATCCCAAGCCAGTTCCTGTCAAGCAGGTCCGTCGAATATCCCAGTGATCTCGGGGCAGGGTGAGTACGGTAGGCGCAGGCCCAATGCTAACGTTACGGCGAGAACCGGCCCGAGTCGCAGACGGACTCGGCCCGGCTCTGACCTGCGTCCTATCCCCAGACACGCTGTTGGTAGACATCCAGTCTTCCCACCTTCCACTCTGGTGCTGGTTAACGCTCGCTCTGTCCGAACCAAGACCGCCACCGTCAGGGAGTTCTGTGAAGACATCTTAGCGGACACGTTCTGTATTACAGAGACCTGGCTACAGGACAGCGACTCCATCTGCCTCCCAGAAGTGGTCCCCCCTGGCTACGTTGCCGCGCACCAGAATAGGAACGAGGGACGGGGGGGGGGGGTGGCAATACTCTCCCGAGATGGATTACACCTTAGAGCGATCCCTGCACTTGTCACCTCGGGGCTGGAGAGTGTCGGTCTAGTGTGGGAGTCCCCGGAGAGCCTGGCGATCTTGCTGGTGTACCGTGCGCCTAGCGCACCGGTGGAGAGCCAGGCGCGGCTGCTGGAGACTGTGTCGGAGTGGGCATTGAGGTTTCCCAGGCTTATTGTTCTGGGGACTTCAATGTCCACGCCCGATGCAGCCTCCTCTGCGGCCCGGACCTAATATCGACCATGGCGACATTGGGCCTCTCCCTATGTAACTCGGGACCCACACACTCGGCCGGACACACCCTCGACTTGGTGTTCAGTGCAGGGGTTCAAGTGGACCTAGCCTCCGTAATAGAGGTTCCATGGTCGGACCACTGTGCTCTAAGGATCCGGGTTGAGCAACCGCCTCCCCCATGCAAGGGCGTTTTTTTGCAGACAAGATACTGAGCCTCCGCCCGGGACCTCCCGCCACAGTTGATACAGTGAAAGAGCTCGAGACTCCGTGGCCCTCCGCCGGGCCACCCTCGACCGGCTTCGGCCACTGGACGCAGATGCTGTTGACAAGATAGTAACTGCAGCTCGCCCTACCACCTGCTCCCTCGACCCGTGCCCCTCCTGGCTTGTTAGATCTTGCCTGGAGGGGCTACGTGGGCCTCTGTTGAAGATCATTAATAGCTCCCTTGAGCAAGGGGTTTTTCCAGAGTGCTTGAAAGAGGCGGTGGTGGCTCCATTACTGAAGAAACCATCATTGGACCCTGCGGTTCCCTCAACTACCGCCCAGTGTCGAATCTTCCGTACCTGGGCAAGGTAGTTGAGAGGGCAGTAATGGAGCAGTTGCAGTCCTTCTTGGATGATGCAACATGGCTTGACCCCTTCCAGTCCGGCTTCCGTTCGGGCATGGGACGGAGACGGTCCTGGTCTCCCATCACAGATCAACTCCGCTGCCAGCTCGACCAAAGCGCGGGTCTGCGCTGCTCGTGTTATTGACCTCACGGCAGCGTTTGACACGGTCGACCACAATCTTTTGATCCACCGCCTGGCCATGGCTGGAGTGAGGGGGACAGCCCTTAAATGGCTGGCCTCCTTTCTCCGCCAGCGGTCTCAGCGTGTGAGGAGGGGTGGGGTGGTCTCCGAGGGCTCCCCACTGACTTGCGGGGTTCCGACCCCTGGACGGTGCGGCACTACAACCAGCGCCGTCAGTGAAAAGCCTTTGGCGTCCACCTGACGCCCAGCTGACCATGGAGGCCCAGGTCTCCATGGCCAGCAAGGCTGCCTTCTTTCACCTCCGCCAGGCGAGGAGGTTGGCCCCTATCTCTCCCCCGAATGACCTGGCCACGGTGATCCAAGCCACGGTCATCTCGAGACTGGACTACTGTAACGCTTTACGTTGGCCTGCCTATGTCGCCGATCCGGAAGCTCAGGCAAGTGCAGAACACCGCCGCCCGGCTCCTGTCAGGGGTTCCCGCAGGTGGCCGAAGACCCCCAATCTTGCGGGATCTGCACTGGCTGCCTATTGAGCACCGGGTCGCCTTCAAAGTGCTGGTTCTTACCTTTAAGGCCATTCACGGCCTGGGGCCAGCGTATCTGAGGGACCGTCTTGCCCTATATTGTCCACCGAGATCACTGCGGTCTGAAGAGACCAACCTGTTGGCAGTCCCATCTGCCAAAACAGCCCGCTCTAACATCTACTC
>JARBWK010002333.1:0-15404 GCA_030556195.1 Anolis apletophallus
ACAACTCCCATCACGCCAGCTTACCCCCCCCCCGAAACTCCACATGATGCAGGGTGAACTACAACTTCCATCATGTAGAGGTCCTCGGGGTTCATCATCATCATCATCTTGGATACTAATAATTGTACAAAAGGCATAAGGTTGTGGGTGAACTACAACTCCCATCATGCCAGTTTAACCCCCCGAAACTCCAGATGATGCAGGGTGAACTACAACTTCCATCATGTAGAGAGGCCCTCGGGGTTCATCATCATCATCATCACCTTGGGTACGAATAATTGTACAAAAGGCATAAGGCTGTGGGTGAACTACAACTCCCATCATGCCAGGTTAACCCTGAGAAACTCCATCCATGTTTAAAGTTTGTTATGTTGGGCAAGTTTCCTCTAGAGGTATCATCAGTGGGATTCAGTGTGCTCTCTGGCTGTAGGGTAAACTACAACTCCCACTATGGTGAGTCGGTCCTCTCAAACCCCTCCAGTAGATCGAGTTAGTCATGGGGGTTCTGTGTGCCAAGTTTGGTCCAGCTACATTGTCAGTGGAGGTCACAGTTTCCCTGGTTGTGGATGAACTACAACTCCCAGAAAAAAAAGTCGGTTCCCCCAAACCCCTCTAGTAATCAAATTTTGTTATATTAGTTCCGTGTGCCAAGTTTGGTCCAGATCCATCAGTGTTTGGGTTCAAAGTGCTGTCTGGATGTCGGTGAACTACAACTCCCCAAAAATCAAAGTGAATTCTCCCCACAGACCTCCAGTATTTTTTGCTGGTCATGGGGGCTCCGTGTGCCAAGTTTGGTCCAATTCCATTTTTGGTGGAGTTCAGTGTGCTCATTGATTGCAGGTGAACTATAAATCCCACTACCTACAACTCCAAAATGCCCAGACCAATTCCCCTGAAAACCCACCAGTATTCAATTTTGGGCATATTGGGTATGCATGTCAAGTTTGGTCCAGATCCATCATTGTTTGGGTTCAAAGTGCGCTCTGGATGTCGGTGAACTACAACTCCTCTAAATCCCTCCAAAGACCTCCAGTATGTTAAATGAATATAAATGAATATAAATGAATAAATGATGTAAATAAGTAAATGAATATTTGTCCACAAGACACCTACTAACCCAAGGAGTGACCACCACTCAAAAAAAATGGTTTTGTTATTTGGGAGTTGTAGTTGCTGGGATTTATAGTTCACCTCCAATCAAAGAGCATTCTGAACTCCACCAACGATGGAGTGGAACCAAACTTGGCACACAGAACTCCCATAACCAATAGAAAATAAGGGTTTGGTGGGCATTGATCTTGAGTTTGGGAGTTGTAGTTCACCTACATCCCGAGAGCACTGTGGACTCAAACAATAATGGATCTGGACCAGACTTGGCATGAATACTCCATATACCCAAACGTGAACACAGATGGAGTTTGGGGGAAATAGACCTTGACATTTGGGAGATGTAGTTGCTGGGATTTATAGTTCACCTACAATCAAAGAGCATTCTGAACTCCACCAATGCTGGAATTGAACCAAACTTGGCACACAGAACTCCCATGACCAAGAGAAATTACTGGAAGGGTTTGGTGGGCATTGATCTTGAGTTTGGGAGTTGTAGTTCACCTACATCCCAAGAGCACTGTGGACTCAAACAATAATGGATCTAGACCAAAGTTGGCATGAATACTCCATATGCCTAAATGTGCACACAGATGGAGTTTGGGGGAAATAGACCTTGACATTTGGGAGTTGTAGTTACAGGGATTTATAGTTCACCTACAATCAAAGAGCATTTTGAACCCACTGACGATAGAATTGGGCCAAACTTGGCACGCAGAATTCCCATGACCAAGAGAAAATAAGGGTTTGGTGAGCATTGACCTTGAGTTTGGGAGTTGTAGTTCACCTACATCCCAAGAGCGCTGTGGACTCAAACAATAATGGATCTAGACCAAAGTTGGCATGAAAACTCCATATGCCTAAATGTGAACACATGGAGTTTGGGGGAAATAGACCTTGACATTTGGGAGTTGTAGTTGCAGGGATTTATAGTTCACCTACAATCAAAGAGCATTCTGATCTCCACCAACGATAGAATTGGGCCAAACTTCCCACACAGAACCCCCGTGCCTTGGAGGGGCTCGATGGTGTGAACCTCCCTCCAACCTTCCACGCTCTCCCTCATCCACACATGCGCACCACACTGCTACGTGCCAACCACACCTCGGATCCTCCCTCAAAGATCTGAAGGAGTCAAGGGCAGCTGGAAGCATCATGCGGACCATCTGTCGGTCTGCAATTGCATGCCGCGTATTGGGATCAATGTCATATCCTGTCACGTTGGGTTTGAGGAGACGCTGGTATGCGGCTCAAGACAGAGTTCAATTTAGAGGGCAGCTTCGAGAATATTAAGCTCAAGGAATCTGAATCTGAAAAAGGGACAAGAGCACATTTCCATCCTCGAATTCAGAGCTTTCCAAACTTTTCATGTTGGTGACGGGGTCAGAAGGGTCACCAAAGACCACCAGAAAACACAGTATTTTCTGTTGGTCATGGAGGTTCTGTGTGCCAAGTTTGGCCCAATTCTATCGTCGGTGGGTTCAAAATGCTCTTTGATTGTAGGTGAACTATAAATCCCAGCGACTACAACTCCCAAATGTCAAGGTCTATTTCCCCCAAACTCCATCTGTGTTCACATTTAGGCATATGGAGTATTCAGGCCAACTTTGGTCTAGATCCATCATTGTTTGAGCCCACAGTGCTGTCTGGATGTAGGTGAACTACAACTCCCAAACTCAAGATCAATGCTCACCAAACCCTTATTTTCTCTTGGTCATGGGAGTTCTGTGTGTCAAGTTTGGCCCAATTCTATCGTCGGTGGGTTCAAAATGCTCTTTGATTGTAGGTGAACTATAAATCCCAGCGACTACAACTCCCAAATGTCAAGGTCTATTTCCCCCAAACTCCATTTGTGTTCACATTTGGGCATATGGAGTATTCATGGCAACTTTGGTCTAGATCCATCATTGTTTGAGCCCACGGTGCTCTCTGGATGTAGGTGAACTACAACTCCCAAACTCAAGATCAATGCTCACCAAACCCTTATTTTCTCTTGGTCATGGGAGTTCTGTGTGCCAAGTTTGGCCCAATTCTATCATCAGTGGGTTCAAAATGCTCTTTGATTGTAGGTGAACTATAAATCCCAGCGACATACAACTCCCAAATGTCAAGGTCTATTTTCCCCCAACTCCATCTGTGTTCACATTTAGGCATATGGAGTATTCATGGCAACTTTGGTCTAGATCAGGCTGTCCAACTGGCGGCCCGGGGGGGGGGCGTATACGGCCCCCCAGCCCCTTCCCTACGGCCCCCTAAGCTTTTTAATAAAAAATAAAAATTGAAAAATAAAATAATTTTTTAAAAAACCAACCTCCTTCCGGGTTCGGAGCAAGTATCGCGAGAATACGCAATCCACACGGGATTTAGCTGTCAACGCGAGATCACGCCGGCGTTGACAGCGAAACCCCGTGTGGATTGCGTATTCTCGCGATACTCTTCGGCTACTCTACTACTGGATCGCTGAGGCCCACAGACGCGATTAGGACCTTCTTCGACTCAGTCGGTCGTCGCCTCTCTCGTCGTCTGGGTACTCCTGGATCCTGCGCGTTTGGAAAAGGTAGGCCGAAGCAGGGGCTCCCCGGGGGGCTCCTCATTCCCTCCCCATCTCCCCTCATGTATTAAATATAAAATTAAATATATTTAAAGATGTACTTAGGGGAGATGGGATACATTAAAATTAGGGGAGAGGGAGGGTGTAATTAAATTTATTTAATATTAAATAAAACTTAGGGGAGAGGGGAGGATGGAATTAAATATATTTAATATTAAATAAAAATAAGGGGAGGGAGGATGGAATTAAATATATTTAATATTAAATAAAAATAAGGGGGAGGGGAGGATGGAATTAAATATATTTAATATTAAATAAAAATAAGGGGAGGGAGGATGGAATTAAATATATTTAATATTAAATAAAAATAAGGGGAGGGAGGATGGAATTAAATATATTTAATATTAAATAAAAATAAGGGGAGGGAGGATGGAATTAAATAAAATCAATATTAAATAAAAACAAGCGGGCAGGGGAGGATGTAATTAAATATATTTAATATTAAATAAAAATAGGGGGGGAGGGGAGGATGGAATTTAATATATTTAATATTAAATAAAAATAGGGGGGGGGGAGGATGGAATTAAATATATTTAATATTAAATAAAAATAAGGGGAGAGGGGAGGATGGAATTAAATATATTTAATATTAAATTAAAATAGGGGAGAGGAGGATGGAATTAAATATATTTAATATTAAATAAAAATAAGGGGGAGGGAGGATGGAATTAAATATATTTAATATTAAATAAAAATAATAAGGGGAGGGAGGATGGAATTAAATATATTTAATATTAAATAAAAATAAGGGAGGGAGGATGGAATTAAATATATTTAATATTAAATAAAAATAAGGGGAGGGAGGATGGAATTAAATATATTTAATATTAAATAAAAATAAGGGGAGGGAGGATGGAATTAAATATATTTAATATTAAATAAAAATAAGGGGAGGAGGATGGAATTAAATATATTTAATATTAAATAAAAATAAGGGGGAGGGGAGGATGGAATTAAATATATTTAATATTAAATAAAAATAAGGGGAGAGGGGAGGATGGAATTTAATATATTTAATATTAAATAAAAATAAGGGGGGAGGGGAGGATGGAATTAAATATATTTAATATTAAATTAAAATAAGGGGAGAGGGGAGGATGGAATTAAATATATTTAATATTAAATTAAAATAAGGGGAGAGGGGAGGATGGAATTAAATATATTTAATATTAAATTAAAATAAGGGGGAGGGGAGGATGGAATTAAATATATTTAATATTAAATTAAAATAAGGGGGAGGAGGATGGAATTAAATATATTTAATATTAAATAAAAATAAGGGGAGAGGGGAGGATGGAATTAAATATATTTAATATTAAATTAAAATAATTTAATATTTTATCCCTGCATTTTATCTCAGTAAAAGATTATATTTGACTGTATGGATGCCCCTTTTGAATTGTAAGTAAATTGGAGCCAGGGGAGGGGCGGGGCAGGGGCGGAGCCGGGGGCAGACCCTTCGGCCCCCCAGGTCATCAGTGACCGGAATTCAGGCCCCTGGGCCGGTAGAAGTTGGACAGCCCTGCCGTAGACCACGCATTGTTGGCCCACCGTTTAGCCGTGACTGGGGTGAGGGGGACTGCCCTTAAGTGGGAAACCTCCTTCCTCCAGGACCGGGGACAACGTGTGGAGAGGGGAGAGGAGGTCTCCGGGAGGCTCCCATTAAGCTTTGGGGTCCCCCAGGGGGCCATCCTCTCGCCCTTATTATTCAACATATATATGCGCCCCCTGGCCCAGCTGGCCCGCGACTTTGGTCTGGAGTGTTATCAGTACGCTGACAACACCCAGCTTCTGCTGAGAATGGACGGCAGGCTGGATACCGTACCCGATTGTTTCCATCAATGCATCGAAGCCGTGACTGGATGGCTGCGTTCCAGCCGGCTGAAGGTGAGCCCGTCGAAGACGGAGATCTTGTGGCCCGGTCGCCCTGGGCTGGATGAGTGCCGGTTGCCTACCCTGGATGGCGAGCAACTAAGCCCGTCATCCCTTGTTAAGAGCGTAGGTGTCCAATTGGACCCCTTTGCTGTCCATGGAGACCCAGGTCTCCATGGTCAGCAAAGCATCATTCTTCCACCTTGGACAGGCTAGGCGACTGGCACCCTACCTGTCCAGGGAGGACCTGGCCACGGTGATCCAAGCGACGGTCATCTTGAGGCTGGACTACTGTAACGCCCTCGACGTTGGCCTTCCCTTGTCGACAATCCGGAAACTCAAGCTGGTGCAGAACGCCGCTGCTCGCTTGCTGGTGGGAACACCAGCGAGGGAGCACATCACTCCCATTCTGCGGCAACTGCACTGGCTTCCTATTGAGTACCGAATTGCCTTCAAGGTGTTGGTGTTAACCTTTAAGGCCTTACACGGTCTGGGCCCTGTGTACCTGAGGGACTGCCTTACCCCATACATGGCCTCGGGCAGCGGGTTTTGGAGGGCAGTGGCTTCGGCCCCGAAATAAAAAAAAAAAACAAAAAACCGCCCCCTCGCAGCGCTTTCCCAACGGCCTCCCGAGAGAGTCAGGAGAGGGTGGGGGTGAGCGCTGTGAGGGGGCGAGGAGGAGGGAATGGCGCCCACCTCTCGCCTGGGCCGCCCCCTTGCAAAGGAAGGAGGCGGCCAGGTGGAGGAGGAGAAAGGGAAGCTCTGCCCCACCGGCGGGCATGCATGCATGCGCTCACATGCCCACCAGCGAGCTTCCCGCGAGGTGGACGGAAGCCGTGGGGCCGGTGTTGTCTTCCGTCCACCTCCTCGGCCCTCCTTCCGGTTACGGAAGGAGGGGAGGCAGCGGAAGCCACACGACGGGGCTGCTGCCGCACATGCGCTTTCCTCCCTGGGGGGCTTCCCGGGGGGGGGGGGCGGCGCGGGGCATCTTGGCCTCGGGCGGCCGAAGATCTTAATCTGGGTCTGGGGCCTGTGTACCTGAGGGACCGCCTTACCCCGTACATTCCCTCGAGATCACTACGCTCGGAAGAGCGCAACCTGTTGGTCATTCCATCGATCCGCTCCTGCCATCTGTCCACCATGAGACAGCGAGCCTTCTCTGTTGCGGCCCCTGTGCTATGGAACTCACTTCCGGACCATACTCGTGCGATTTCAGAGCTCGTCTCCTTTCGGAGGGCGTGCAAGAAGGCTCTTTTTAGGCTTGCTTTTAGTTAAATCCTTTAGTTAAATCTAAAATGTAAAGGCACGCTTACGCTTATGCTGATGAGTTTTAGGAATTTGCAATTCCGTCATTTTATCACTGTTACACTCTGTGTTTTTATTGTATGCTGTGATCCGCCCCGAGCCCTCCAAAAATAATATGGAGTATTCATGCCAACTTTGGTCTAGAGCAGGGCTGCCCAACTTCTACGGGCCCAAGGACCGGAATTCCGGTCACTGATCACCCGGGGGGCCGAAGGGTCTGCCTCCGCCGCCCCCGCCCCCGCCCCTCCCCCGGCTCCACCCTCCCCGGCTACAATGTCTTTACAATTGCCCTTGAGTTGTGGAGTTGTAGTTCACCTCCATCCAGAGAGCACTGTGGACTCAAATAGTGATGGATCTGGACCAAACTTGGCATGAATGCTCAATATACCCAAATGGGAACACTGGTGGATTTGGGGGGAATGTTTCCTAATACCTTTGAGTTATTTGAGTCCACACTCAAATTGGGACACACCCAAAAAAAAACCCCAAACACCTCAATGCCGTCGCAGGGCTTGATGGGGCCTCCTTTCCCAGAGGCGGGTGGAGGAGGCCCAAAGAGCTCCCTCCCTCCCTGAAGGGAAGCGCCGCCAAAGGAAACCGACACTGAGGGACCCTCCCCCTCACCCAACGTCCCACTGTTTTTAGATTGATTGATTCGAAGCCAGGCCCTTCCTTACCCATACGGCGGGAGCCCCACCACTGGGCCGAAGCGCCAACGCCGCCCCCGCCCCTGAAGAGCACCTCTGGAGCCAAGGCCAAGCTCAGGCCGGGCGCGGCAGCTCTCCCTTCCGCGGGCGGAAGCTAGGGCCCTCCACAGGAAGAGGACGCCAGGAAGGGCTTTCCTGCCTCACTCCCTCCTCCCTCTCTCTGAGGGAATGGGGCTGGCCTGGAAGCAGCCACGAGGGGGAGGAGGCGCGCGCCCAGGCCGCCGCAAATCCGCGGGACCCGAGATTTCAGCAGCTATCGCGAGACTACGCAGCCACAGACGGATTTCGACCTCCCTCAAAATCCTGTCTGTGGCTGGCGTGGTCTCGCGATGCTTGCCTAAACCCGGAAGTAGGGTTTTTTAATTTTATTTTTATTATTATTATTTATTTGTATTTTATTAAAACAAGTTAGGGGGGGGCGGAGGGAAGGGGCTCAGGGGCCGTGTACGGCCCCAGGGCCGCCTGTTGGGCAGCCCTGGTCTAGATCCATCATTGTTTGAGACCACAGTGCTGTTTGGATGTAGGTGAACTACAACTCCCAAACTCAAGATCAATGCTCACCAAACCCTTATTTTCTCTTGGTCATGGGAGTTCTGTGTGCTAAGTTTGGCCCAATTCTATCGTCGGTGGATTCAAAATGCTCTTTGATTGTAGGTGAACTATAAATCCCAGCGACTACAACTCCCAAATGCCAAGGTCTATTCCCCCCAAACTCCATCTGTGTTCACATTTAGGCATATGGAGTATTCATGCCAACTTTGGTCTAGATCCATCATTGTTTGAGTCCACAGTGCTGCCTGGATGTAGGTGAACTACAACTCCCAAATTCAAGATCTAGTGATTTTTGCTCTCAGTGAAATATGTTCAGCTTTCGATGTTACAGTGACCTCTCAAAGCGGAGGGGAAGCGATTGTTCAGCAGCCACATCTTGAAAGGCCGGCCTGGGGCAGAAGCGAGGGGCGCCTTCCTCTTCCTCTTCCTCTTCCTTGGTCTGAGCCAAAAGGAGCACAATGGCTGGCAGCCAGGCACAGCTTTTAGATGTTCAGCTGGACTCTGGTTCAGAGAGAGAGAGGCCGTGCCCAATGTTCTTGCCCTGAGGCATTTATGCATTAAGATCAAGCATGCTTTGCCTTTCATCTTCCCTTCTCTCTTTCCTCCCTCCCTTCCCTCCCCCTTTCTCCACTTCTTCCTTTGTCTCCTTTCTTCCCTCCCTCTTTCACTTTTTATTTCCTTTTCTCCTCCCTTCCTTCTTTACCTCTTCCCTGCCTTTCCTTTTCCTTTCCTTTCTACTTTCTCTTCTTCCTTCCTTAGGTCCCTCTTTCCTTCCTTCTCTTTCCTTCCTTCCCCCTTTCCCTCTTTCATTCCTTCCCTTTCCCCTCCCTCCTTTCTTCTCTCCTTCTTTTCTGTGTGTTCTCCTTCCGTCCTTTACCTCTTTCCTGCCTTTCCTTTCCTTTTTCGTTCCTTTCTACTTTCTCTTCTTCCTTGCTTGCTTGCTTGCTTGCCTCCCTCCTTCTCTCTTTCCTTCCTTCCCCTTTCCCTCTTTCATTCCTTTCCTTTTTCCCCTCCCTCCTTTCTTTTCTCCTTCTTTCCTGTGGGTTCTCCTTCCTTCTTTCTTTACCACTTTTCTGCCTTTCCTTTCTACTTTCTCTTCTTCCTTTGGTCTTTTTTCTTTCTTTCCTTCCTTTCTGCCTTCTTTCCCTCCCTCCTTCTCTCTTTCCTTCCTTCCCCCTTTCCCTCTTTCATTCCTTTCCTTTTCCCCCTCCCTCCTTTCTTCTCTTCTTCTTTCCTGTGTGTTCTCCTTCCTTCTTTTTTTACCTCTTTCCTGCCTTTCCTTTCTACTTTCTCTTCTTCCTTCCTTCGGCCTTCCTTCCTTCCTTCTTTCCCTCCCTCCCTCCCTCCTTCTCTCTTTCCTTCCTTCCCCCTTCCCCTCTTTCATTCCTTTCCTTTTCCCTCCCTCCTTTCTTCTCTCCTTCCTTCCTGTGTGTTCTCCTTCCATCCTTCTTTACCTGTTTCCTGCCGTTCCTTTCTACGTTCTCTTCTTCCTTCCTTCGGCCCCTTTTATTTATTTATTTATTTCCTTCTTTCCCTCCTTCTCTCTTTCCTTCCTTCCTGTTTTCATTCCTTCCCTTTTTCCCTCCCTCCTTTCTTTTCTCCTTCTTTCCTGTGTGTTCTCCTTCTGTCCTTCTTTACCTGTTTCCCATCTTTGCTTTCACTTTTCTTTCCTTTCTTCGGTCCCTTTTTCTTTCCTTCCTTCCCCCTTTCCCTCTTTCATTCCTTCCCTTTTCCCCTCCTTTCTTCTCTCCTTCTTTCGTGGGTGTTCTCCTTCCGTCCTTCTTTACCTCTTTCCTGCCTTTCCTTTCCTTTCCTTTCTAACTTCTCTTCTTTCTTCCTTCGGTACCTCTTTCCTTCCTCCCTCTTTCATTCCTTCCCTTTTTCCCTCCCTCCTTTCTTCTCTTCTTCATTCCTGTCTGTTCTCCTTCCGTCCTATACCACTTTCCTGGCTTTCATTTTTCGTTCCTTTCTACTTTCTCTTCTTCCTTCCTTCGGCCCCTTTATTTATTTATTTATTTTCTTCCTTCTTTCCTTCCCTCCTTCTCTCTTTCCTTCCTTCCTCCTTTCATTCCTTCCCTTTTTCCCTCCCTCCTTTCTTCTCTCCTTCCTTCCAGTCTGTTCTCCTTCCTTCCTCCTTTACTTCTTTCCTGCCTTTCCTTTCCTTTTGCTTTCCTTTCTACTTTCTCTTCTTCCTTCCTTCGGTTCCTCTTTCTTTCTTTCTTTCCTTCCCTCCTTCCTTCTTTCCCTCCCCCTTTTCTCTTTCCTTTCTTCCCCCTTTCCCTCTTTCATTCCCCTTTTCCCTCCTTCCTTTCTTCTCTCCTTCTCTCCTTCTTTCCTGTGTCTTCTCTTTCTGTCCTGCTTTACCTCTTTCCTGCCTTTCCTTTCCTTTCTACTTTCTCATCTTCCTTCCTTCGGTCCCTCTTTCTTTCTTTCTTTCTTTCTTTCTTTCTTTCCTGCCTTCTTTCCCTCCCTCCTTCTCTCTTTCCTTCCTTCCCCCTTTCCTTCCTTCATTCCTTCCCTTTTCCCCCTCCCTCCTTTCTTCTCTCCTTCCTTCCTCTTTGTTCTCCTTCCTTCCTTCATTACCTTTCCTGCCTTTCCTTTCCTTTTTCTTTCCTTTCTTTCCTTCCTTCCCTCCTTCTCTCTTTCCTTCCTTCCCCCTTTCCCTCCTTCATTCCTTCCCTTTTTTCCTCTCCCTCCTTTCTTCTCTCCTTCCTTCCTGTCTGTTCTCCTTCCTTCATTCTTTTTCCTTTCCTTTCTACTTCCCTTGCCAAAGGGAAAGAAAGAAAGAAGGAAGGAACGCTAGAGGGAAGGAGGAGGGAGTGCGGCGAGGGGGCGGGGCCAGAGTGGAACAACGAAGGATCTGTATTTTGTTAATTTAATTAATTTTGAGGGGTTCGTTGGGGGGGAATATTTATTGTTGGTCACACCTTGTGTTGTGAGACGTTTTGCTGCCAAATTTGGTTGGTATTGGCTCAGTAGATTTTTTTATTTTTAAGGTACTCATGACGACAGGACCATTTTTATATATATAGATCAATTAAATAATTTTGTTGAATGTATGTGCTGCATGGGCTTTGGGTCTTCCTAGATGACGGAATATAAAGCCAGTGGGTTTGGATGTTGGGCCAGGAAGCAAGCATTCGAATCCTGTCTTAATGGCTCCCAAAGGGACCCGTTTAAGGTGGATTCAGGTGTCAAACAGGAAAGCGTTATTGCCCCAATCTTATTTTCCCTCTTCATCACTATGATACTTCATCTTGTCGATGGGAAGTGGAAATCATCTATCGCAGTGTTTCCCAACCAGTGTGCCGTGAGCAATCATCAGGTGTGCCGTGGGAAATGGGAACCTCCAAGACCCTTTCTTCCCCTCCTGCTGAACACTTTTCCTTCTCTACTCGGACTCTCTTCTTCCCAGCCTCGCTCTCTTCGGCGTCGAGTATTTATGTCACAGCGGATAGGCAACAGAAATATAGAAGTTTAATTCCCCATCGGCCCAAAAACTCCAGTCCCTGTTCGTGTGAATAATGAAACTCTCATTCAATTCACAAGGTAAATATATAACTTTGTATTGAATTGTATTTAACAATAACTGGCAAAACATCGAAAAACAACAGCCATCACAGCTACCTTTCTAAACATCCTTTCCTCACAGATATTAAATCCCAACTGACAAATCCCAACTGTCACTTTGTAACTGACATTCCTCAAGGTTCCATTTAGCAGTCTTGAGACAGCGCCATCTGGTGTCAAACATGTCACACTGCAGGTCATCTCAAACTGCGAAAATATATCTTGTGCTGACTCATGAATTGCTATTCAAAATGCAATAATCTGACATGGAAATCATCTATCGCAGTGTTTCCCAACCAGTGTGCCGTGAACGATCATCAGGTGTGCCGTGGGAAATGGGAACCTCCAAGACCCTTTCTTCCCCCTCCTGCCGAACACTTTTCCTTCTCTACTCGGACTCTCTTCTTCCCAGCCTCGCTCTGCTCACTTTGCCTCGCTTTGCTCTGGGGCTAGTCTGCGCAGTAGCGCCCGCACAGGTCACGCCTTCCTCCCTCCCCCCTCCCCTCCTGAACATGCTCACACTGCCCCCGCGGATGAAAATGGCGGCAGAAGCGGCAGTGTAGAAGAAAAAATAAGTGTTCAGCAGGAGGGGGAAGAAAGGGCGTGAAGGGGGAGGGGGAGGAAGAGGTCTCTGTCGAAAGCTGGCATGGGCAAACTTGGACCTTCCAGGTGTTTTGGACTCCAACCCCCACCATTCCTAGCAGCCTCAGGTCCTTTTCCTTTTTCCCCCTCAGCCACTTAAGCAGGAAAGGGCCTCAGGCTGTTAGGAATGGTGGGAGTTGGAGTCCAAAGCACCCCGAGGGCCAAAGTTTTCCCATGCCTGTTTTTGGGACCTTAAAGTGGTGAGCCTCCTTCCAACATTGTGATTCTGGATAGAAAACAAACAACAACCTATCATAACATTGTTTGAGTCCACAGTGCTCTCTGGGTGTAGGTGAACTACAACTTCCAAACTCAGGGTCAATTCCCAAGCAAACCCTTTCAGTACTTTCTGCTGGTAATAAGAGTTCAGTATGCCAAGTTTGGTTCAATTCAATTGTTGCAAGAGTTCAGGATGCTCTTTGATTGTGTGTTAACTATAAATCCCAGAAATGTCAAGGTCTATTTTCCCAAACTCCCAAATGTCAAGGTCTATTTTTAATTGCTGTACTTTGATATTTTAATGTCATTGTATCCTTTGTTTTTACTCTGTATCGCTGCTTTTACTCTGTGATCTTTTTAGTGTTGTGAGCCGCCCCGAGCCCACCGGGAGTGGCGGCATAGAAGCCGAATGAAATAAAATAAATAAATAAATACATATTTTCCCCAAACTCTACCGGCGTTCACATTTGGGCATATTGAGTATTCATGCCAAGTTTGGTCCTGATCCAACATTGTTTGAGTCCACAGTGCTCTCTGGATGTAGGTGAACTTCAACTCCAAAACCCAAGGTCAATGCTCACCAAACTCTTATAGCATTTTCTCTTGGTGATGGGAGTTCTGTGTGGGAAGTTTGTGTCTTTCTGCCATTCCTGCCAGGATATCTATGTTGTGTTCATCGAAACAGGCCCAGGTTTCACACTGAGTGTATAAATACATTTAAAAACATATTTATGCCGTCACACCAGGTCTGTTTAAAATTAAAACTGGCAGATGTGTTGTCCTTTCTACCTGGTGGACTGCAGAGCGCTTGCTGAAAAAGCTAGGTGGTCTGGCAACCCAAAAAACACTCCAAAATAAAGTTGAAAATCAAACAGTTTATTTAGTAACAAAGTCTTTGCAGGACTTGGCACAGCTTTATGGTTGCAAAAAACAACAGAGTGGAAATGCCTTGGGTTGTAGCTCAAAAGATTCCTACTTCTTCTTATTTGGATGGCAGGAAACCCCATATTTCCCACCCTGGTCCTAGGTGTTTGGTAGAAGGAACCACTCCTTCCCCCCTCTAAACCTAAGCTCAGTCCAAAGGTGACCTAAAGCTGGGTTGGTAACCAGATGTCTATCCTATACAGCAGGGCTGTCCAACTGGCGGCCCCGGGGCCGGATCCGGCCCCGTAGCCTGTTGGACACGGCCCCACCTATGCCCTCAGCCGCCATTTTTAAATTTTAAAAAAAAAAAAATCGATTTTTAAAAAAATGGCGGCCGGGGGAGGGGGGCGGGGCAGGGAGGAGGAAGAGAGCTAGCTCCTCCTTTTCAGCACCCTCCCTACCTAGGCGGCGGTCGAAAAGGGCAGAAGGCGCCAAAGAGCAGCGCGTCACAGGCCTGCCGTGACGCGTGCCCTTGGCACCGCCCCTACTCCTTCGGCGGCCCCCGGCCCAGAGGCGCCGAAAGGGAGGAGTAAAGCTGTGCCAGGGGCAGCGCGTCATGCCAGGCCTGTGATGCGCTGCTCTTGCGCCGCCTACTCCTCCTTTTCGGCGGCTTTAGGAGGGCGGGGCCTGGGCTGGGGCGGGGGCCTGGGGCGGGGGCCTGGGGGTGGGGCCGAGCGGCCCCGCAGGTCATCAGTGACCTCTTATCCAGCCCTGGACCCGCCAGAAGTTGGACAGCACTGCTATACAGCATGCAAAGCCAGTCTCTGCAAGGTACCATAAACTCATCTGGTTCCAGCAGTCCCCCAACTAATGGTCAAGCAAATAGCAATCAGCAGGTCAGCACCCAGGTAAGCACCCAGGTAAGCACCCAGTAAGCACCCAGGTAAGCACCCAGTAAGCACCCAGTACTTACGGTGACCCTTTCGGAGCCAATCCTGGATGGCCAAAACACATCTGAATTCCTTCCCTCTCTGAAAGGAACTGAAACACTTTCTAAAATGGAGGCCAATCCCCAGGAAGAAAAAGGGGCGGACACCAACTAAAAAGATACATTTGCAGAGCTTTAGGTGGCAAATTCTGCACCAGGCTGCAACCTTGCTAATAATTAACAGGCAAGGTGTCAGTGTGCCTGGAACAGTCCCAGGAAAGATGCAAAAGGAAAAATGCTGCCCTCTTAAAACCAAACTATGGGGCTATGCATATGAAACGTCTGGAGGACGGAACAATACTAACTATACGTATTACTGTGTTAGAGTGTCATTTTGTGTCGTTTTGGTTGGTGGTGTGCCCCAGGATTTTGTAAATGTAAGAAATGTGCCGCGGCTCAAAAAAAGGTTGAAAAACACTGCCATAGACACACCACACATATAAACAGACAGTCAGAGGCTATTAAACTTTTTTCTGGCCACCAGGAGAGCTGTCGCTTCACCATCCATCTGCGACACTGATGAAGTACTTTCCGCATTTCCCGCATGCTTTTTGCTGGAGATTTTTTTAATGGCCTCGCAAATTTGTTAGTTAGCCTTCCCACACATAGGTGGCCCCTAAATTCCCCTACTTGACAAATGCAACTGTCTTTCGGGTTGCAAAGGTCGACAACAAGCTACAAAAAAATGCAGGTATCTGTTTACACTGTAATTTGCTCTGAGTCCCCACGGGGAGGAGGGTGGAATATAAATAAAGTGTTGTTGTTATTATTATTGTATTGGTGGAAAATAATAATAATAAACAACTTTATGTATACCCCGCCACCATCTCCCCCATTGTTGTTGTTGTTGTTACTATGGTTGTATTAACATGGAAGATATGGCATAAAGGGCTGATGGAATTTGTGCAAAATACAAGGAAGTAAACAAACTTGCTCTGGTCACAGAATCCAAGTCTCCTTGGCACAG
>JARBWK010002334.1:0-15398 GCA_030556195.1 Anolis apletophallus
CAATTATAGTACAGGCAGTCCCCAAGTTATGAACAAGCTAGGTTCTGTAGGTTTGCTCTTAAGCTAAATGTGTAAAAGTCAGAACAGGTACATTTGAAAGTTTAGCTCTAGCTGTGTATGTGTGTGTTTTGCTGTTTGTGCCCCTGTTCAGAGATGTATTCTCAGTTTCAGTTCTTGTGATAATTGGGTTTTGAAAAAATTGCCTTGTTATGGAAAAAAAGATTGCTTATAAAGTTTTGCCTTTTCCCATGATTACTCTTCCAGGAGTGAATTTCCCTTCTGAGGGATAGAAGTCTCTCACTTCTTGTCATCTCACCACCATTCTTATCTGTGAGTCATTTGTAAGTCAGATGTCTGTAACTCAAGGACTGCCTGTATCACTAAATATTGGTAATTCTTAAACATACCAAATATTTTATTGGTTATGTTTTAAAAAAATGTGAAGAGGCATGGGAATGAAACCAGGTAATAAGAACATCACTACATAACACTATGTAACAAAATTTGAGAAATGCCTGTTCCTGGTTTGGAAGTATTATTTCCTGCTTAATTGTGCAGTACTTACTTTGAAAGTAGAAGTTATACTCCAGAAACTTCGTTTTTGTGCCATTTTTGCACCGGGAATGTGGCACAGCTGGCTAAGTGGCAGCTGCATAAGATCTCTCTGACCAATAGGTCATGAGTTCAAGGTCTGCCTGGGTCGAGGTGGGTGCTCGACCTCAAGTGTAGCCTGCTGTCAACCTTTGCAGCCCGAAAGACAGTTATATCTGCCAAGTAGGTGATAAAGGTACCACATTAAGTGGGGAGTCAAATTTTGACTGAATTATGAGGCCATTAAAAGAACTCCAGGAACCCTGAGGAATGCAGAAGGAACAACAAGGGACGCTGAGAGATGAGGGCTCCCTTTGGTAGCCAGAGTTTGCATTTGTTCGTTTATATGTGTGTACTGTGTACAGTGTGTACTGTGTATGTGGAAAACGGCAGTGATTGTCTGCTAAGTATGTGTGCCTGTAATCCGCGTTGAGTCCCCTTTGGGGTGAGAAGAGCAAAATATAAATAAAGTAAATAAATAAATAAATAAAATAAACTATGTTGAATTGGTTGAGACTATACTAGATATTCGTTGAAAAACTATATAGTGAAATGTGCTGCGGGATGTTCTGTAAAAAACAAAGTTTTTGCAATTTCATAAACTTTCCCCATGTTTTTACAATAGGAAAAGTAGATGGAGGAGGCAAAAGAATGGTCTACCTCAAGGCAGTGTTCTTGTACCAACCTTGTTTAACGTCTTTACTAACGATGAGTCACAACCACCAAAGAGCTTTATATACGCTGATTACCTTGACCTAACAACACAAGCAAAAGACTTTGAAATGGTTGAAAATCAACTTACTAATGCCCTGAAATATCTCTCCAGCTACTACAAAGATAACCACCTGAAGCCTAACCCTAGCAAGACACAAGTGTGTGCTTTCCATCTACGTAACCGTGAAGCCAACAGGAAACAGAAGGTTACTTGGGAAGGTCAAGAGCTTGAACACTGTTCCCACCCTAAATATCTCAGTGTTACCTTAGATCGAACGCTAACATTTAGGAAACACTGTGAGAACACCAAGCACAAAGTAGCTGCATGCGATAACCTCCTGTGGAAACTTACTAATACCACTGGAAGAGCGGTATCGGGAGATCTGGGACATTGCAATAAATGATAATGTAGCACAGCAGTTCTCGTTTGTGCCTGGAGGGCAGGGGTCAGGACCTGGGGTCCCATTAGCATTAGAACCAGCAGTGCCAGAACATGATTCAGAGGATGAGCTAGATGACTGGGGCGAAGGGCAGCTTTCCCTGATGGGCCTCCTTCGCCCACAGAGAGCTTGGCATGGGAAGAAATGTTGTTTGGCCCTAGCGAAGACATAGATAACCAGGTGCAGATGGACAGTGATTCTGGCAGCTATGAACACCCGGGAGGAAGAAATTCTCAGGAGCCTCCAGGGGAAAACATGGAAGAAAGCGCATGGGAAATGGCTAGGGAGGAGAGCTCTCAGGGAGATAGAAACACAGCTGCGGAGAGACAAGGTCGAACCTTTGATAGGAGACGGAACATCGAGTCTAGCAGAAGGGAATGGTCTAAGAGCATAGACCGGCCGAGGTCCGTGAGCAGCGATTGGAGAGAAGAAGCCTAGAGCGTCGGGGACCTCGGCCGAGGATTAAGTATAGGATCCGTGGGAACGAATCCTCAGTGCTCCGGCCACGTCTTTCCTGAATAGGCATGAAGCGGAGTGGGATCTCGAAGCTAAGCTAGCCCGTGGTCATCAAGCCTTGCCTTGCCCTGCCCTGTCTTGTTCCTGATCCGCATGGTTGTGCGGAGCCTTGCCTTGTTTCCTGATCCGCACGGTTGTATGGAGCCTTGCTGAACTTTGAGCCTTGCTGAACTTTTAGCCTATTTTGCCCACGGTTTTTGGACATTGTTTCTTCAAGCCTTTTTGGATTGTTTGAATATTCTAATGGACTATATCTTTGAACTGTTTTATACTCAATAAAGTAGTTAGCCTTCAGTCCGTCTCTGTGTGTGTGATTAAGGGGCCGGTCAGTCCATGCATCGTGACAGTTGGCCGGAGCACTCCAAGAACCCCTTATCACACCACGGGACGCCGAAAGAAGCGGCCCAAGGCGGTAGCAGCCATGGCAAACCTGTCGGACGCGCAAGTGGCGGCGTTGCAACAGGAGGTGGGAGAGCTGCGGACCAGAGCCGGGCGCCACCTGGGAGTGGCCGCGCCGGCCCGCTTCGGGGGCAACCCCGCTCACGTCGAGGTGTTCCTCTGCCAGGTGGACTTGTATCTGGAGCTGCGACCCAACGAGTTTGCCACCGACCGAGCCAAGGGGGGGTTCGTTTTTAACCGATTGGAGGGAACGGCAGCGGCGTGGCTACTGCCGTTGATCCGGGCCCAGTCCCCCATGTGAACACGCTAAGGGCTTTCATAGATGCTATCCGGGCGACCTGGGACCACCGTGTGAATGAAGAGTTGGCCGAGCGTGACTTAGCCCGACTGATGATGAAGGACTTGTCCCTGTCTCAATACATTTCTCGTTTTCGAGTGTTGGCAGCCCAGGTGGAGTGGAACCTTCCGACTTTGCGTTAC
Source organism: Anolis apletophallus (assembly GCA_030556195.1). Lineage (NCBI taxonomy): Eukaryota > Metazoa > Chordata > Lepidosauria > Squamata > Anolidae > Anolis > Anolis apletophallus. The sequence continues at coordinate 3,141 of JARBWK010002334.1, forward strand.
CACTACATCGCGGGGCTGGCCACGGAGTTGCAACAAGAGATGTTAAAGCATGCACGACCCGCGGATCTGGAGGCAGCGATCACCTTGAGCCTACGTGTCGAAGCGGGGCTGCAAACCCGGAGGCGATGGGACAAAAGTGTGGTGGAGAAGCGGCGGCGCGAAAGGAGGCAGGGGCTGGACAGTTCTTGCCGACAGCTCGCCCGACACCAGCGGGCTCGGATGAGCCGGAACCCATGCAGCTAGGCACGGTGCGGCCCAAAGTAGACCAGGCAGAAAAAGCACGGCGACAGCGTCTTAATTTGTGTTGGTACTGCGGGGGCGGACATTTTTCCAAAGAGTGCCCCAAAAGCCACGTGGAAAGACTCCTAGAGCCTCTGCCGTACTTGGGGCCCCGGAGGCCGAAGAAGCCATCCAGGCGACGGGAGAAGGGGCCGGCCGAGTGTAAGAGGGTTTGCTCACTCGGCCGACATCGCTAATCTTCCCCCTGAACCCAAGACTGGACAATTGTTCCTTGTAATGGTTGGCCTGTGGTCGCCCGAGAAGGGGCCGATGATGGTTCATGCCATGATTGACTCGGGGGCCACCAACAACTTCATCGATGCAGACTATGCCAAGTCTGCTGGATTAAAATTTCTTGATCTCCAAGAGCCAAAGGGTGTGCAGACTATTGATGGGAGAACCCTGAAAACAGGGCCTGTGACTCAATATACCGCCCCTACCAAGATGTGGACCAGCTCCCATAAAGAGGACATTTCTTTTCTTGTGACCAAGCTCCCCGATTTCCCCATTGTCCTGGGCATTGTGTGGCTCGCCCTCCATGACCCCCAGATTTCCTGGACCAAGAGACAGTTAATTTTTTCCTTCGACCATTGCCAGAGTCACTGTCTGACGGCCCGGGCTTGCCAGGCTCAAGAAGTCGAAACGGTGGCCACACTACCCAAGAAATATGCCGGATTTTGGGATGTCTTCAGCGAGAAGGAGGCGGAACGCTTGCCTCCGCACCGGCCCTATGATTGTGCCATCGAACTGCAACCTGGAGCCCCTATCCCGCGGGGGAGACTTTACCCTCTCTCAGAACCAGAGCAACAGGCTCTCCGAGAGTTCCTGGATGAGAATCTGCGGAAGGGCTTTATCGGCCTTCCCAGTCCCCGGCTGGGCGCCCATTCTTTTGTCAAAAAGAAATCGGGAGTTGCGGCTCTGCAATGACTATCGAGAACTTAACAAGATCACGATTCGAACCGCTACCCCCTCCCCTGATCCCCGAGCTCTTGAGCGGATGCGGGAGCCAAGGTGTTCACTAAACTGGACCTGCGGGCGCTTACAACCTTGTCCAGATTCGCCAGGGCGACGAATGGAAGACAACCTTCCAGACCAAGTGGGGCAGTTTCGAATACCTGGTGATGGGATTCGGTTTGTGCAATGCCCCAGCCTGTTTCCAACATTTCATGAATGACATTTTTCGGGACCTGCTAGATCGTTATCTGGCAGTCTATCTGGACGACCTGCTCATTTTTTCTCCGGATCAGGCGACCCATGATCGCCATGTCAAGGAAGTGCTCCAGAGACTGCGAGCCCACGGGCTCTATGCTAAGCTGGAGAAATGTGCTTTTGATCTGTGTGAGGTGGACTTTCTGGGCTACCGTATCTCACCAACGGGCATTGCCATGGATGACACCAAGGTCCAAGCTGTGGCTGACTGGGCGGCTCCAGCCAGCAAAAAGACATTCAAAGATTCCTGGGCTTTGCCAACTACTACAGAAAGTTCATCCCAGACTTTGCCAAGTGGGCTGATCCTATCACCCAGTGCCTGCGGGGAAAGGTGCCGTTCCGGTGGGACGCCGGAGGCAGACGTGGGGTTCCGGGGTGAAGCAGCTGTTCACCACGCAGCGCGCTCCTGCAGCACCCCAATCCCTGCACCCCCTTCATCGTGCAGGCCGATGCGTCGGATGTGGCGGTGGGCGCGATCCTGTTACAACCGCAGGGAACGGATTTGTTGCCCTGCGCCTACTACTCCCGGCAGCTCACGGCTCCGAAAAGAACTATACCATTTGGGAGAAAGAGCTCCTGGCCATCAAGATGGCTTTTGAAGTGTGGCGACATCTGCTTGAAGGGGCTAAGTTTCCGGTAGAGGTGCACACTGACCACCGGAACTTGGAACACTTGAAGACCCAGCGCAAATTGAACCAGAGGCAACAGAGATGGTCCCTGTTCTTTGAGAGATTCAATTTCCGCATCCACTATGTGACCCCCAAGCAGACCAAGCAAGGTGATGCTCTGTCTCGGAAGCCGCAGTACGTTCGTGGCAGTGAGGGGCTTTCTGAGGCCCGTCTCCTGAAAGCGGAGAACTTTGCTGTGGCCCGGGCGGCTCCTGTGAACCCTCCTGTGGCCCGCCCGCCGCTCCTGGGGACAAGAGGCCTTTGAGTGAGCGGGTCCAGGCGCCAACGGACTGATCCGTGGGTGCAAGAGCAGCTGACCAAGGGTGCAAGCCCCTTTCCAGGTAAAGAGCAGGGTACTCTACCACCGTGACTCTGTCTATGTTTTCCCGGGCCCGAGAGGGAGGACATTCTCAAACTTTGCCACGATAGTCGGGCCGCTGGTCATTTTGGGCTGTTCAAGACCCTTCAATTGGTTCTACGGGATTTTTGGTGGTTTAAGGTGTGGAGGGATGTGGAGGACTATGTGGGCTCTTGCCCTGTGTGTCAGCGGGCCAAGAACCCGGGGGGCAAGCCGGCCGGTTTGCTTCAGCCGCTCCCGACCCCCTCCGCTCCCTGGAAAATGATTTCGGCCGACTTCATCACCGACTTGCCCAAGTCCAAGGGTTTCACCACGATCCTGGTCGTGGTGGACTGTTTCACCAAGATGGGACACTTCATTCCCTGTGTGGGGGTGCCTACTGCCAAAGAGACTGCTGATATGTTTGTGCAACATGTGTTCCGGCTGCATGGACTGCCACAGAGTTTGGTAACCGACCGCGGCACCCAGTTCACTTCCCAGTTCTGGAAGGCTGTCCAGAAGTTGCTGGGGATTGATGTGCGGATGTCCATGGCCCATCACCCCCAGTCCGACGGCCAGACCGAAAGGGTCAATGCCACCTTGGCACAGGACCTACGGTGCTATGTCAACTATCAGCAAACCAACTGGACGTCCTTGTTGTCTCTGGCGGAGTTTGCCTACAACAACGCTGACCTTACGAATCCATCAAGGAGACTCCTTTCTTTGCTAACTATGGACACCACCCTCGTTTCTACCCTCCGGTGGACCCGTCCGGAGGGGCGTCGGAAGCAAAAGATTGGCTTCAGGAGCTCACTGCATTGCAAGACTTGCTGCGCACTCAATTGGACCAGGCTAAAGCGGATTATAAGCGGATGGCTGATCGGCGGCGCCAGGAGGGCCCTGCGATCCTGGTGGGGATAAAGTTTGGCTGTCTACCAAGAATCTGCCCACACAGAGACCTAGCCGCAAGTTGGATGCCAGATTTTTGGGCCCTTACAAAGTGTTGGAGAAGGTGGGGCCTGTTTCCTTCAAACTACAACTCCCAGCGGACATGAAGATCCACCCTGTGTTTCACCGTTCTTTGCTCCACCCGGCGAAGGGGGTGCGGCCTGATGTGACGCAGCTGCCCCCTCCCCCTGTGATGCGTGACGGCGAGGAGGAGAGCTCTCAGGGAGATAGAAACACAGCTGCGGAGAGACAAGGTCGAACCTTTGATAGGAGACGGAACATCGAGTCTAGCAGAAGGGAATGGTCTAAGAGCATAGACCGGCCGAGGTCCGTGAGCAGCGATTGGAGGACGAAGAAGCCTAGGCGTCGGGGACCTCGGCCGAGGATTAAGTATAGGATCCGTGGGACGAATCCTCAGTGCTCGGCCACGTCTTTCCTGAATAGGCGTGAGCGGAGTGGGACCTCGAAGCTAAGCTAGCCCGTGGTCATCAAGCCTTGCCTTGCCTTGCCCTGTCTTGTTCCTGATCCGCATGGTTGTGCGGAGCCTTGCCTTGTTTCCTGATCCGCACGGTTGTGTGGAGCCTTGCTGAACTTTGAGCCTTGCTGAACTTTTAGCCTATTTGCCACGGTTTTTGGACATTGTTTCTTCAAGCCTTTTTGGATTGTTTCACTATTCTAATGGACAATATCTTTGAACTGTTTTTATATTCAATAAAGTAGTTAGCCTTCAGTCCATCTCTGTGTGTGTGATTAAGGGGCCGGTCAGTCCGTGCATCGTGACAGATAAACTGACAGGAAACATAAAGGTTAAAAGAGGATTATTGAAAAAAGATGATTTTGGGAAGATTTGGGGAAAATTTATAGAATATGTATATATTTATAGAAGGTAAAGGGACCAAACCCGTAATAGTAACAACTGGTTTTTGGAAATAAGTATTATAATTGGCTGGTCTGAGGTGAAGGGTCAGCACTGGGTGATAGGACAATATGTAATGAAGTCGAAGGATGAAATACTATAGGCATTAAGACATACAGTACATGTTCTGTACAAGTTGTTAAGGGAAAGTGTTAAGTATAACAATGTTTAAATACTGAATATGTTAAAACTACAATAAAATAAAAGCTTCAGAAGAAGAAAAAAAGCACATGGGGTGCAAACCCAAAATTAATAAGAACATCAGCCCTGGCCTTGTCTTACTCAACTGTTGAGCATGTCTGCCCTGTCTGGAATAAATCTGCCCATGTGAAGCAGGTGAATATGGCACTAAATGAGACAAGTAGAATAATCACAGGACGTCTCAAACCTACACCTGTTGATAGACTTTATAAGCTAGCTCGCATTCCCCCCCTCCCCGATGCGCAGCAGGAAGTTGCTGTCAATTATGAGAGAAATAAGGTTGAACACTGTGGAAGCCACCCACTATATGGCTATCTGCCTTCTCCTAGTAGACGTAAAGCAAGGAAAAGCTTCGTGAGAACCACCACTCCTCTTAATGTTCCTCCAGCAACACCAAGAGTATCCCTTTGGGCAGCAAAACCAGGACATCCCAACTGGATGGCTCCCTACGGAGGTCTGTCTCCAGGGGCAAACCAAGAATGGGCAAAAGACAACCTGGCCAAATGGCATTAGAAGAATCCTCCACTTTGTGCTATCATGAAATTATCATTGCAGATTTGATAAATGTGAATTTAATGTGATGTGTGGGTATGAATGGAAAGATGTATGGATGGAGTTAATAATTTTGGAAACACCAGTAAAATATTAAGGCCTCCAATGACTAACTGCCTGCTTGCTGGACTGTAATTAAAAGTTGCTAATGACATCTGAATAAACTCTGATAATAATAATAACAACTTTGGGACTACATCAGCAGAATATCCCTATAAAAGACTCAATTAATAATTCTCAAATTGTGACAGACCTGAGGAGTCTGGTTCACCCACTATACTCTGGTCCATTGGGAGGATACATATGGTGTATTCGGAGAGTGTCAGGTATGCTATGGGAAAGTATGATTCTGAACACTTTGGGGCTTCTTTCTCAAGGGAAGAAGAAGAAATACACTTTTGGAGTCTTAGATTTTGTGTAGGAAGTCAGGTTCTGCTGTATGGAAAACAGAGATCTGGTCCTTGGCATTAGTCTTAGGGAAAGAAGTTTTGGCATTTCAGCATTTTGAAGTTTTGGCGTTATGGAAGTTTTGGAACTATGTGTTGGCAGGCTGCAGGGAAGCAGGGTCTGGCCGAATAGGTGCTTCTCCAAGGAGGGAGAAAAGGATACAGTACTATTTGAATGCATGGTGATGGATGCTGAGTAAAAATGTAATTCCCCTTTCTTTGTTTGTTAGCCATGTAATTGTAAACCCAACGTAGTTGCATAGAATCTGTATGTCTGTATGTCCAATGCCATTCTTTGTCTAAATGTTTTTCTGTAATCTGAAATACCCTCTCACACTGGAAATTGCAATAAAAGAACCTATGCTTTAAAGTTATTGAAAAGTTATTCATGATAGGCCGCCACTGAGCAGAACAAAAAACTCTGCATATGCCTCATGCATAGAGGAAGAACTGTTTAAAGCTAGATAGCCGCTGTTGCCCATTTTTGGTCTAAAACTATCTAGTAGTCTTGTGCTTTTGGGGCAAAACTTGCCCCGTGTTGTGTTCCGGCTTTCGTTGGGGCCCCCAATCAATTTTCAAAAACCTCCTGAAATCGGGATCAGGGCCCCAAAATTCAGATCACTATGGGGGGGGGGGGCTTGCCACCCACTCGCACCCCTTCCCGGCATTCCTTTTATCCAACACCTGCTGTTGCTTCTCTGGAGTAAGGAGTCCAGCTATAGGCAGGCCCAGAGTGCACCGGCAGGCCCCACCAGCTGCCACACATGCCCCACCATACTCTTGGAGGCCCGGAGCGTGCCTACAGGCCCCAGCAGCCACCACACATGCCCCACCACACTCTCTGAGTGTAAGGTGGAGCCTGCAGGCAGGCCCGGAGTATGCCTGAAGCCTAGCTCCAGGCCTGCCCAAATGCAGACAAGGAGGCAATTTCAACTCGACATGAAAGCAGTATTTTGTGTTCGAGAAGATTTCTGTTTGTGGAGGTGGCTTCCTGTTCTGTGCTTCCGAAAAAACTGAAGACACAAAAGACATGAATGAAATGGTTGGAATGAATTTTGCGCACATGACGACTATCTAGCACAGGGGTGCTCATTAGGTAGATCGCGATCTACTGGTAGATTGTGTAGGGCGCCCTGGTAGATCGCAGGCAGGGCAGGAGAAAGGCTGTTGGTAAGCCAGTGGAGGGGCTTCCTCTTTTCTCCTCCCTGTCCCTCCCCCTCGCTTCCTTCCTTCTTCCCTTTCTCCCTTCCCTCTTTCCTTCCTTTCCTACTTCCCATCCTTTCTTCCTTCCCTTCTTTCACTCCCTCCCTTCTGTTCTTCCTTCCTCTCTCTCCTTTCCCTTCCTTCTTCACTTTCTTCCTTCCCTCTTTCCTTCTTTCCCTACTTCCCATCCTTTCTTCCTTCCCTTCTTTTCCTCCTTCCCTTCTGTTCTTCCTTCCTTCCTCTCCCTCCTTTCCCTTCCTTCCTTCTTCCCTTCCTTCCCTACTTCCCATCCTTTCTTCCTTCCCTTCTTTCCCTCCCTGCCTTCTGTTCTTCCTTCCTCTCTCTCTCTCCTTTCCCTTCCTTTCACATCTCCTTTCTTCCTTTCTCCCCTCCTTCTTGCCTTGCCTTCTTTCTTTCGTGTTTCCTCCCTCATTCCTTCCTTCCTTTCCTTCCTCTCTGCCTTGAACATTTGCTGTTGGTTGTGGGGGTTCTGTGTGGGAAGTTATGGCCGAACCAGGAAGCCCCAAATCCAGGAGATCCAACTGCAGAGAGTCCCCAGTATTCCTCTTGGCCCATGGCCTAAGTTGCACCAGTACCAGACCTTTTTTCCCCACTTCTGCCCCACTCAATCCCATACATCACAACACCAACTTCGTCCCTCCTCCTAAGCCTAGCCGCCATTGCCTCCCCTCACCCCATCTACACAACATTTGCACAGCCAATAGCACATGAAAAACATTTTAGCAAACATCCCACAGCATAGCAATAAAACCAGGACATTCCCCCCAGCACCACAAAACCCCACACCTGGCAACAATACATTTTCCCTCCCTTCTGTCTACAGAGCACCAATGCATACATCAGAAATACTTCATATAACATTGCATAAACAATAGCATAGAACATTTCTCCCAGCGCCCACACAGTCCCACACATTGTAATAACCCTCACAATCCCATAAGCCAACTCCTGTTCAAAAACAACAAACTCTCAAACCTCCTGCCAAGCCACAACAGCCTGGCTAATCTGCCCCCAGGCCTGTGCAAGGCCACTGCAGTACCACCACCCACCACTAGGGCCGAAACGCCCGTCCCTGCCTCAACCGCTAACAAGAAAAAACCCCAAAACAACCCAAACACTACAAAAACAACAAACAAGACCCTTCCCCTTGCTCCTACCTTATCTTCCATCCTTCTCCGACCGGTCCGACTCTTCTGGCCTCTGGGGGGCGCGGGCGAGACGCACCTCCGCAGACTCGCCCGCCCCAGACGCCATCTTGGAAAAGTGGGGGCCATTGCCGAGGGTGGGGGCAAGGAGCGGAGCGATCCGCGGATAAGTGAGATCGCCATAGGAAGAGTGGATTCAGTATCCACTCTTTGGAAGTGTCCCCGATTTGCCCCCGCTGTTGTCCCCGAAGCACTCTGCCTCTTCCCCCATCTTGTCTCTGCTTCTTTCTTCTCCCTGTTCTCCCTCCCATGCCTGGGGGAAGCCCGGAAAAGCGGCCGCTCACAACCAGCGGCCTGGCTCTCAGCTGAGCGCTCAGTTCACCCGAGGACAATCGGCCCCCACCTTTTTTTTCGCATTAAGTTCCATAGCCTCTAGCAGCAATAGCGAATCCAAAACCGGCAGCGGGTCAACGGTTTTGGGCTAAAGGGATCCTGAAGGGGGGAAAGGCACCCCAGAAGGGACCTGAAGTTTCCCCAAGTACACTGGCACCTTTGCCTTTCTTCATGCTACATTTCCCCGGATTATTCCTGGACTGTTCTCCCCAGCTGATTCCAGCAACAGCCTTGCTACATCTCATAGATCATGAACCCACAGAGACCCCCTTTCTGGGTAAGCCGTGTCCGATGTTTTCCGGAGGGGTTTTGCCCAGATTGCAGGGGATTCTAAGGAACCCAGGTCTTTTGGGCTTTGGGAGAAGCAGTTCGCCAAGGACACTTCCCAGCTGAATATTTCCTGCTTTTCCCCTTCACATCAAGGACCCTCAATGACTTTGCCTCTGTTTTGCACCCCAAGCCCCAAAGGCTCTACGGTTTCCCCAAGCACAGAAGGACTACAACTCCCAGGAAGAAAGCAGCATTGTGTTGCCTGTTTTAAAGATCATTTCCTCTGGGAGCAAGAGCTGTATGGGAATGTGTTTGGGATGATTGCTGGGGATCTCTGTATTTGTCCTGTCTACTCTGTACCCCTGATGTGTTCCCCTTTTGTATCAATGTAACTTCTCAGATAATGCCCTCAAGCAGAGAGTTCCAAGGAGTAACGAAACACAATAACTCATTCTCCTACCCATTTTGCCTTGCACAAATAATAATCTGGGGAGGGACGTTGGGTTTCTTCGTGGGATCAAAGCCCACTCTATGCCCAAGACTCCCCCGCATATATCCCTATCATCTTCGGAGCTTGGCCAATGAAAAGGGAATATGTAAGGTCATCTAGTCAAACCCCAAAACATGGTTGATTCATGCGGGCTTCGGACCCCCGCAGTCAGCCCTAATAACTATCTCTCAGGACCATTCTAAACTAAGCAACCATGCTTCCAAGCCCAGCCAGGGCTCCCATCCGCGGAGAGTTACCCTGGTGAACAAATAATACATTTTCTGGCCATATGATGCTTTTTTTCACCAATATGGGAGGGAGGTCAGGTGTTCTGTGGAACATAGATTCCGCCATTATGAGCCTGGATCCCCCCCGCTCGTGTCCCCCCTTGGCCTCGGAGCTGGACCCCCAAAGGGATCATGGGCTCTAGCAAACCCAAGTCACTCTACCACCCTATAGCTGGACCTGAGTGGGCTTCGGAACCCCGCTTGCCGGCTGCAATAAGTTACATTTTGGCCATTTTTTACTGAGAAATCATGCTTCCCGCTAGACTGAAACTCTCAACACAAAGCAGTTTCAGCCAGGACAAAAGACTCCCATTAAGGCACTCAGGACAAACAATAAACAGGAAGGTGGGCTTTCACATCGAGGGCCCTCCAGCCGCAAGCTATTTCAGCCACCAGTTACTTCCTCCACCCAGCCGTTTTTCTCTTTGTGTCCTTTCCCGCCCTGCGCAGCCGGCCAGGATAGGCCAGTTCAATTCTTGGCGCGCCTTCTCCTATTGGCCAAAAAGCGCCGGTCTCCTCCTGGCCCAGCTGACTTTGACAGCCAGGCCAATCAGCTGAAGCTACTCGTGGAAGGAAGGCGCCCGATTCAAATGTAAATGACTGCTTTTGACTGCTTTTCTATATATTGGACTGCTTTACCATTAAAAGACTATGTTTTTGCCTTTGGAACCTTGGCGTGGCATGCATCCTATTCAGCTGAATTAGATTCTTCTCTCGGTAGTGGCGTACTTCCGTCTGGGTGAGCATTGATCTGGGTTTCTTTGGGATTTGTAGTTCTGGGAAGATCATCCAGATTTGGGCCTCGATCCTCGCTTTTAGGGGTGGCCTGGGCTCTGTCCCCTTAAGGGAAGGCCCCCTAAACGTAGTTCGGCAACAAAGTTTGCCCCAATTCCGTTGTTGGTGGGGTTCAGAATGCTCTTTGGTTGTAGGTGAATTATAAATCCCAGCAACTACAACTCCCAAATGACAAAATCAAATTTTTAGTGATGGTCACTCCTTGTAGGTGTCTTGTGGCCAAATCTGGCAGCAATTCGTCCAGTAGTAAGAAATCAGTTTGTGTGTGTCAACTGTAAAATAGGATGTGTGGAAGGGCCCTGGGTTATCTGAGGTCCTTTCCAGACAGTTGAATAAAAGCCCATGTTATCTGCTTTGAATCAAATTATATGGCAGTGTGGTCTCAGAAAACCGAGTTCAAAGCAGATATTGTGTTTTATGTTTCACATTTTTGTAGTGGGTAGGGAGATCATTTTGACTTGGTCGTTTATAAGTAGCTCGCATGCTGAAAAAGTGTGAGCACCCCTGATCTAGCAGGTTGTGGTCCCTTTATTTTATCAGTTATAAATAAATAGTGATAAAACCTAATAGAAAATGACATGTATGACCCAGGAACAATTTCATAAACGTTGCCTATATTTTTATTATAGAACCAGTTAGGAAATGACATTTACAACCCAGGAACAAAAACAAAATTGTGTTACATAGTGTAGTTCTTCCATTTTAGAGAGCTGGAATCCTCTCCATATCTCTTGAAAAATCACCTTCAAGGGATGAGAAGAGCAGGAGAAACATTGGAGACCAAACATTCTCAGTCCTGACGGCTTGGAGGGGAAAAAGGCTTTTACAGCCAGGTTTCAAATTAATCCCAAATGAAGGGGAAGGAATCCCTCCTTCCAAAACGAATTGAAAATTGGCAGATCACCTCCCGCCAAGGGAGTTTGTGTCCTCTGTGTTGCTGTGAGTTTTCCAGGCTGCATGGCTGTGTTCCAAAAGCATTCTCTCCTGACATATCGCTGCTCTATGGCAGGCATCCTCAGAGGTTGTGAGGGTGGTTGGAAACTAGGCAAGTGGGGTGTATATATCTGTGGAACGTCCAGGGTGGGAGAAAGGACTCTTGTCTGCGTGAGGTGGGTGTGGATGTTTCACTTGGCCATCTTGATTGGCATTTAACAGCCTTGCAGTTTCAAGGTCTGGCTGCTTACTGCCCGAGAGAATCCTTTGTTGGGAGGTCTCCTGCAGAATTCTGGGCTTTGTAGTTTAGTGAGGCTGTGAAAGGCTCCTCCGCTGGAGAATTCCGGGTGTTGTAGTTTAGTGAGACTGTTATCGGCTCCTTCCTTGCAGAATTCTGGGCTTTGTAGTTTAGTGAGGCTGTGAAAGGCTCTTCCCATGCAGAATTCTGTGCTTTGTAGTTTAGTGAGGCTGTGAAAGGCTCCTCCGCTGGAGAATTCCGGGTGTTGTAGTTTAGTGAGACTGTTATCGGCTCCTTCCTTGCAGAATTCTGGGCTTTGTAGTTTAGTGAGGCTGTTAACGGCTCCTCCCCTGCAGAATTCTGGGCTTTGTAGTTTAGTGAGGCTGTGAAAGTCTCATCTCATTTTAATGGCTCCTCCCCTGCAGAATTCTGGGCTTTGTAGTTTAGTGAGGCTGTGAAAGTCTCCTCTCCTGTTAACGGCTCCTCCCCTGCAGAATTCTGGCCTTTGTAGTTTAGTGAGGCTGTTAATGGCTTCCCCTGCCAAATTCTGGGCTTTGTAGTTTAGTGAGATCATTATCGGCTCCTACCGTGCAGAATTCTGGGCTTTGTAGTTTAGTGAGGTTGTGAAAGTTTCAACTCCTTTTAATGGCTCCTCCCCTGCAGAATTCTGGGCTTGTAGTTTAGTGAGGCTGTGAAAGTCTCTCCTCCTGTTAACGGCTCCTCCCTGCAGTATTATGGGCTTTGTAGTTTAGTGAGGCTGTTAACGGCTCCTCCCTTGCAGAATTCTGGGCTTTGTAGTTTAGTGAGGCTGTGAAAGTCTCTTCTCCTGTTAACGGCTCCCCCTGCAGAATTCTGGGCTTTGTAGTTTAGTGAGGCTGTTAACGGCTCCTCCCCTGCAGAATTCTGGGCTTTGTAGTTCAGTGAGGC
>JARBWK010002335.1:0-15397 GCA_030556195.1 Anolis apletophallus
CCGCCTCCTAGGCCTCCGCCGCCGCCTTGCAGTTGCTCCTGGACTCGGGCTGCGTAGGTCGGCGGCCCGGGTCCAGGAGCGGCACGGAGGCGGCAGAAGAGGGCAAGGACGTGACGAAGCAGGCGCCAAAGAGGAAGTCCCGCCTCTCCCGGCCGGAAGTCCTCCAAAGGAAGATGGCGGCCGCCAGGGAGTAGCGGCGGCCGCGTGGAGGGCTTCCTGCCTGCCTTCCTCTCTCTGAGGTGATGGCTTACTTCCGGCGGACGAAGCGGGCATGGCCACGGGACTACACTTCACAGAAGGCCCCGCACGGCCACTTCCTGCTCATTACTGCCCACTCTCCGCCCTCCTTGCCAGTGAGCCGTGCGGTGCCTTCTGGGAAGTGTAGTCCCGTGGCCGCTTCCTCCGCCGTCTCACAGCCGCTCCTGAACCTGGGTTGTGCGGGCGGCGCCGTGGCCGCCTCCTCCGCTGCCTTCTCGGCCTCCTCCGTCGCCTTCCAGTCGCTCGCGGACCCGGGCACCCGGTGAGCGAGGACTGAGGGCGAGGGGATGGGTTTGGGGGGGCTGAGTGCGCCGGTACGATTGTTGTCCCTCTCCCCTCCCTTTGCGGGGGAAGGAGGTCATTGGCATTCCGCAAGCGCTGCATTGGTAGGTCTGAATGGCGGTTTTTGGGGGGTCTTGTTTGGGGGTCTTGTGAGGTATCTAGAGTGGGTTTTTTGTGCCCTCTAGGTACCTCGTGGTATGTTGGGATGTGTTATGTTGTTTTCGTGGTTCTGGGGCTTATATTTTTGCTGCCTATTTGCCCCGTTGCACGACCACTCTCTTTTTATATATATAGATAATAAAAACCGTACAAAGCCATAAAAACATTGTCGTGAGCATCTCTCGTCAAAGTCATTATTCAATTGCACCATCAAGTTGTTCCATGATGTCGTATAATTATGCTGCATTAGCGAAGGCCTGCTCAAAAAGCCAGGGTTTCACCTTTCTTCAAAAAGTCAGAAGGGAGGGGGGCAATCTTATATCCTTAGGCAGGGCATTCCATTGTTGAGGGTCCACCACTGAGAAGGCCCTGTCTCTCATCCTATTATTATAATAAAATTAATCAAATCATAATAAAGGTGCTACTACATTCACTTTCTCCCCCTTCCTTTTTAGAACATCAAAATAATTTATGAAATGTTTAAATATACAGTAAGCCATAACATGTCAGGACTGGGAGACCTGAGCTTAGGAGAAGTTCAGGCTCCCAACCTGCCATGAGATTGCACCGACCTTTGCCCCAGTTATTTGGTGACCTTGGCTCCAGCTGCATAGAGACTGTGCTGAGTTAAGTGGGAGTGACGTAACTTCCAGATGTGTGTGAGGCTCCGGAGGGAAGTGAGGTAACTCCTCCGAGCCTGGACATTGGACAATTGGACTCATAATGCTGGCTCATGGACCCATGAGGTCACATCCCTTTGGACTATGGGATATGCTGAATCACCCGGATATGGTGCAACCCTGCTTGGACATTGCATGGGCAATAGGGAGGGGCTCAGGGTATATAAGGTGTGTTTGGGTGGCGGGACGGTGCTTTTGCTTCACATGTGTCGTACCTACAATAAAATCGTGTTGGACCGTGCTTCAATCTACGCGTGATCCTTACCGAGTGTTGGAGAGTCGTTACAGAAGCAAAAGCCCTTTTTCAACTATCCCAGCAATGGAGAGGTTGGCTTGGAGAGAGGAAGAGTATATTGATGGATGGGATTCGGCTCCTGAGGAAATCCGGCGTACTATGGAGTGGGATTGGACCACCCTCGACCAAGAGGGGTGCCCGGATGAGTACCGTGAGATGATGGAAGGTGCGGTTGCCCAGGAGAAGGAGCTTGGAGAAGCGGAGCGACTGTGGGAAGCTCAGGTGAGCTTGGAAGTGGCCCGCGGAAGGAGAGAGCGATATGACTCCAGACAAGTGGAGGTCTGGAGGGTTGGAAGGATCGGAGGAACTGTTCCGAAGGACTGGTCAGTTCAAGGGGATCCAGAAGTGTGCGGGACCAGGGAGACTGTGCCGAAGGACAGGCCAGTTCGGATGAACCCGATGGAGTGTGGTAGTGAAACCACGGAACCTGCATCACCTTCGGAATTGGAAGTGATGAAATGTAAGTTGGAGGCTATGGAGCAGACCATGAGGAGGATGTCTCGGGCCATGTCCCGAAGAGAGCCGATGGAGTCCATTGGAGTGCCCGGGAGGAGGAGACTTCACTTACTATTCATGGATGGATGGTGGAGTATCAGTTGAGCGTCCTAGATCTCCCTTGGGAGTGAGGACCGTTGGTGGCCATCCAGGAGGAAGTTCGGCTCAGATGAGGCGCCCGGCGCAACCGGCTGGCATGGGGAGAGGCGTTACCAGGCTCGAGGTCCCTCAAGGGAGGGAAGTGTTGTCCCAGGAGTTTGGGGCCCGTATGAAGAAAGAGCCATTACGGGTTGAATTTGAAGGCGAAGCCTGTAAAGTAGCCTTTTTGCCGCTGCGGTGCAAGACCATATGGAGGACTACGGTCACCTTTATCCCAGCGACAGCAGCCGAGTGCGGGCCATCGGAGCGGTGTTCAAAGGAAGGGCAGCTGAATGGTATGTCCAATGCCATGACCGCCCGGGACCCGGTTTAAGATCTGTGAGAGATTTTTTGCAGGCGATTCGGAATAGGTTTCGAGATCCGTTGGAGAGGATTAAGGCGAAGGAAGCGCTGCGCTGCCTGACCCAGGGATCCCGGTCCGTCACCGAGTATGCGAAAGAGTTTATGGGGTTGGCTGGGAAAATTGCCGAATGGTCCCCAGCTACCCTACTCGAGTTGTTTAAGGACGGATTGCGGAAGGAGATCCTCGAGTGGTGTCTGCATCGAGATGATCCTGGCGATGTCGATGGATGGATCCAGTTGGCCGGCAGTGTGGAAGGAATCCTTGCCCAGGTGCAGCGGCGCCGTTTCCAGCCTGCGAGGTCCAGGGGATCCAGTCGTGGTGCAATTGAAGGGCGATTCCGAGGAGGAGAGCCTAGACGTGGTGGTGACAATCGATCCAGTGTTACGAGGAGGCCAACGATGGGACGGGCCCTTTGTTTTATTTGTTCTCAACCTGGTCATTTTGCGTCCCAATGCCGGCAGAGGCAGGTGCTGGAGCCAGTGAAGGTGGCCTCTGCTAAAGCAGCAAGTGGGGACAATGATGATTAAAAAAAAGTGTTGGGGTGAGCTCTAATATCCAATGTACATTGGGATTGTATAAAGGGGATAAGATTGTGGAAAGGAAAGCTTTAGTAGACTGCGGATGTTCGGAGAACATTATGTCCCCAAAGTTGATAGGGGATTTGGGTGGGGGGACAAAGCCCTTGGAAACACCCATAACTTTTGCTCAATTGGATGGGTCTTTTATTGAGGGTGGCCCGTTCTCTGTGGGGACTAAAGATTTGAAGGGTCGGGTGGAACCCTAGGAGGGGGACATTGATTTTGTGGTGGCCCCCATTAAAGGACATGAGGTGGTGTTGGGGTTGCCATGGCTAGAGCAGGCAAACCCCAAGATTGATTGGAAAACAGGAATTGTACAATGTGCTCCTAATAAAGAGAAGGAGGGTAAGAGTGAAGTACAAGGGGTGCCTGCAGAGTATTGGGATTATGCAGATGTGTTTAATCCGGTTTTGGCCTAGGGTCTTCCCCCCCACCCCCTTCGTAATGTACAGTGTAGTATAGAGGTCAAGGAGGGGCTGTTTTACCTAAACCCAAAATCTATGCCATGACAGTGAAGGAGAAGGAAGCTTTGAGGGAACAAATAGACGGGTATTTGAGCAGGGGGTTTATTCGGAGGTCCGAGTCTCCCATTGCGGCTCCAGTTTTGTTTCGGGAGAAGAAGGATGGTAGGTTGCGGCTGTGTATTGATTATAGAAGTTTGAATGCTGTTAGTACTACCAATTGTTATCCTTTACCTTTGATCAAGGATTTGTTAGGTCAGTTAGGAGGTGGTAAGGTTTTTACCAAGTTGGATTTGATTGACGCGTTTCATATGGTGAGGGTGAAGAGGAGCGATCAATGGAAGACTGCTTTCTCCTGCCCCCTCGGGCTGTACGAATGGGTCGTCATGCCATTCGGTTTGGCGGGGGCTCCAGGCATTTTCATGCAACTAATTAATGAGGTGTTGCACCCCCTTTTGTATAAAGGGGTGTTTGTGTATTTGGATGATATTGTGATTGTGACGCGTACTAGAGATGAGCATGTTAGTTTGGTGAGGGAGGTGTTAGAGAGGTTGCGACAAGCGAGTCTGTATGTAAAATTGAGTAAGTGCGAATTTGGCAAGGCTCAGATTGATTTCTTGGGATATAGGATTAGCGGGGATGGAGTCGCAATGGATCCGGCTAAGGTGGATGACGTGTTGAATTGGGAAGCTCCGCAGACCCGTAGGCAGTTACAGGCTTTCCTAGGGTTAGCCAATTTTTATCGCACTTTTATATCGGAGTTTTCAGCGATAACCCTCCCGGTTACGGAGTTATTGAGAACCAAGGGTAAGGGTGAGTCGAAGAGGACTAAGTCTCCAGGTGCTAAGCTGGATTGGACGAAAGATTGTCAGGAGGCGTTTGTGGAATTAAAGAAAGCTTTTACTAGTGGGCCCTTATTAATACATCCGAATGTGGATAAGCCTTTCGTGGTACAGTGTAATGCGTCTGCTTGGGCTTATGGTGGAGTGTTGTTGCAGGAGGATGAGCGAGGTAGATTGAGGCCGTGTGCTTATTTTTCTAAGAAGTTTGGAGAGCATGAGCGGAAGTGGCCAGTCTGGGAAAAGGAGGCGTTTGCTGTGCGGAATGCTTTGCAAACGTGGCGGCAGTTTTTAGAGGGTGCTGCTTTCCCTTTTGTGGTGATGACTGATCATCAGAACCTCCAGTATCTGAGGAACCCTCAGAAGTTGTCTCCCAAGTTAGTGAGGTGGGCTCAGTTTTTTGCTAGGTTTGATTTTCGGCTGCAGCATATAAAGGGCAAAGAGAATGTGGTGGCTGATGCGTTGTCCCGGTATCCGAATGTAGGAGAGAATGAGTTGCATAAGTCCGGGGAGGTGTTTGCCAGGGAGCATTGGGGTCTGGCCGTGCAGACAAGGTCCCAAACGGCGTGTGAGGTTAAGAAGGAAGAAGGAGTGGTAAATGAATGGAGTTTGGAGTTGCAGAAAGGTTATGTAGGTGATGTGTGGTTACAGAGTCATGAGAAAGAGTGTAAGCCATTGAATGGTTTGTGGATTATGGGAGGCAAGGTGTATGTCCCTCAGAGTATGAGAGAAAAGGTACTGAGGTTGAATCACGATCATAGATCTGCTGGTCATTGGGGGGTCACGAAGACTCTTTTGGCCCTAAAGAAGAGGTATTGGTGGCCGGCCATGAGGGCTGAGGTGAAAAAGTATATAGAGTGTTGTGAAACGTGTGCTAGAAATAAGGTTCCCTCTGCTAAGCCGCAGGGGTTGATTCAAGTGGTGGTTACTCCTGTGAGGCCGTGGACACATGTCAGTACGGATTTTGTGGGGGAGTTGCCCTCAAGTCGGGGTTATAAGTATATTTGGACCGTGCTAGATATGTTCTCTAAGCAGGCCCATTTTATTCCGTTAAAGGGGTTGCCTAGTGCAGAGAGATTGGCTGAGTTATATGTGCGGCATGTGTACCGTTTGCATGGGTGCCCGGAGCAGGTTTTGAGTGATCGTGGAGTCCAATTTACTGCCCAATTTAGGAGCGATTTTTGGAGATGTTGGGGGCTCAGAGGCGTCTTACGACCTCTTATCATCCTTGTTGCAATGGGGGCGTAGAAAGAGCTCAAAAATCATTGGGGTCTTATTTGCGTATTTTTAGCAACAAGGAGCAAAATAATTGGTCCGATCTGTTGCCTTATGCTGAGATGGCCTATAATAGCTCGGTACACTCTTCCACTGGGAAGTCTCCCTTCGAAGTGGTCTATGGTCAGGAGGTAGCTCCTTTGCCCCAGCTATTGGAGTTGGGAGGGGAGGAGAGGGTGGAATGGAGGATCTGAGCCCGGGAGGATTGGAAAGAAGTAGCAGCGGCTTTGGGAAAAGCACAGCGTTCTTACAAGTTGTTTGGAGACCGGAAGAGGCAGGAAGGGGAGGAGTACAGTGAGGGGGATTTGGTGTGGCTATCCACGCAGAATCTGAAATTAGGATATCCATCGAAGAAACTAAGTCCGAAGTACATTGGGCCTTTTAGGATTAAAAATGCGGTGAATAAGGTCTCGTATACCCTTCTGTTGCCCAAGAGTTTAGGGAAGGTTCATCCCACGTTTCACTGTAGTCTTTTAAAGAAGTATGTGGGGCCCTTTCCTCCTCCGGATTGAATGATGTTTTGTTTTCTAGGGGGAGGACGTGGTGGAGGAGACCGTTATGTCAGGACTGGGAGACCTGAGCTTAGGAGAAGTTCAGGCTCCCAACCTGCCATGAGATTGCACCGACCTTTGCCCCAGTTATTTGGTGACCTTGGCTCCAGCTGCATAGAGACTGTGCTGAGTTAAGTGGGAGTGACGTAACTTCCAGATGTGTGTGAGGCTCCGGAGGGAAGTGAGGTAACTCCTCCGAGCCTGGACATTGGACAATTGGACTCATAATGCTGGCTCATGGACCCATGAGGTCACATCCCTTTGGACTATGGGATATGCTGAATCACCCGGATATGGTGCAACCCTGCTTGGACATTGCATGGGCAATAGGGAGGGGCTCAGGGTATATAAGGTGTGTTTGGGTGGCGGGACGGTGCTTTTGCTTCACATGTGTCGTACCTACAATAAAATCGTGTTGGACCGTGCTTCAATCTACGCGTGATCCTTACCGAGTGTTGGAGAGTCGTTACATAACAGTTAAGGTGACATTAAATTGTGGTAAGAGTGAAGAACAGATATTCACAGTCTTTGGACTTCCTAAACAAAAGCAGCAATGAGAATTAGAAAAAGGAGAATGTAGTAAAATACTCAGCTGACTCATCAGCTTTACTTCTTTTGTTTTTCTTTTGCAGTGCAATTTAAAGGACACTGCAGTTCATCAGATCACGTGAAGAACGTGGCAAATGGGACTACAGCATAACCAAAGGAACTTACATGCAGTTCTAGCAAAGGAGGTTGAATAAGGTAAAAAGAAGTAATGAAAAGAGAAAGGTGGGAAGGGCAGAAGATGAATAAAGGAATATGAGCAAAGCAAATACATACATTTAAAAAACTCACACATCCAGTTATATGTATCTTTTCTGGCAAATTAGATCGGTTTCCAAGCTCTCCCTTGGAATGTATTTACTCGAGTCTAATGCACATCTGTTTTGGCTAAAACACATTGCCAGAATTAGGGTGCACATTCGTTTGGAGTATTACGGTAATTTAAGAGCCCGGCCAAAGGAAAAGGGGAATTAGCTTCTGAAGCACCATGAGGCTTCTAGCCATGGTGAAAAGAAGGTAAATATGTGGAGAAGGAGGCTAATAGCTTTTAAAACATTTTTTTTGCACCCCTGTCGCCATGATTCCATAGTATTGCACCAGAGTAGTGAAAGTGGTGTCAGATTGCATTAATGCCAGTGTAGATTCAGCCAAGGACTATTGGAATCACCTAGGATGCACCTATACTGTCAGAATTATAACACTTAGGCCCCTTCCACACAGCTGTATACCATCCCCATTGAACTGGATTATACGGCAATGTGGACTCAGATTACCCACTTCAAAGCAAATATTATGGATTATCTGCCTTGATATTCGGGGTTATATGGCTATGTGAATGGCCCTTAGAATGCCATTATTCAGTGTATGGAATCCTGGGATTTGTAGATTTGGGAAGGCACCAGCTTTCTTTGGCAGAGAAGGCTAAAGAGCTCACAGAACTACAACTCCCAGGATTTGATAGCATTAATCCAAGGCAATTAAAGTTGTATCAAGCTGCATTCTTCCTATAGCATAGAGCAGTGTTTCCCAACCTTTTTTGAGCCGCGGCACACTTTTTACATTTACAAAATCCTGGGGCACACCACCAACCAAAATGACACAAAATGACACTCTAACACAGTAATACATATAGTTAATATGTTTTTAAATGTATTTATACACTCAGTTTGAAATCTAGGCCTGTTTCGATGAACACAACATAGATATCCTGGCAGGAATGGCAGAAAGACACACACGAAGGCCTTGCTCAACAGCTGTCAGTCTCTCTGTGTTTAGAAAAAATGTGTCCATATAGCTTCAAAGCAGTCCAGTAGTACTGTTCTTATGCATCAATACGCCTCATGGAACAATAATGAGGCTTCCACCTTCAACATATATGCTCCTGTATCATTCCAGGTGGGCATTAGACGAGTCCCTCGTGTATAACTGGTGAACAGGAGAATTGTTACACAGTCACTAGAAAGGCTATCACGTCCAGCCAATGCCAAATGTAGTAATAGTTGGTACACATAAACACAAAAACGGCCAAAGGAGGCAGCGCCCCAGCCCCTTCTTCGCCGCCGCCGCCCAGCCCTTCCTCCCAAGGAAGCCGAGGCAGGCTAAACAGGAGAGGCTACTTGAGGGAAGGGTTATCTATTTATCTTGTTTTCCTTTCAGTTGCTGGAAGATTTGGTGTCCTAATGCTTTGGTTTTTAGAGAAGCAATTCTAAGCATGCAGCAACTGTAATGCACACTTTTTTTTCTTTTCTTTTTTGCCAAATTACAAAGAGGGCACTTTTGCCACTGCGACATTTGCCAGCAAATGTGGTGGTTTTTTGGTTTGGGGCTTTTGAAAATTGAGCAGACCCAGATTCGAGATTCAGTGATGCACTAGATTCAATATATACTATTTCATGTTGTTGTTTTTTTTAATTATAGGTAAATGTTCTCATGGCTTTCATAATGGTTCTGTCTCTGAAGTTGAGCCTAAAGTCATCCATGAAGATTGCTGCTTGAAATTTTCAAGTTCATTGATCTGAAATTTATGACACAAAAAGTAGAATATAAATAAATTCTTGTTTTTTTCCTGTGTCTGCAAGTCTCTTTCATTATAGGGTGACCCTGACAAACACATCAAAGGGTTTTCTTGGCTAGATTTGTTTGGGCGGGTGTGTGTGTGTTGCCTTAGCTTCTCTTAAATATGGCTTGGAGACTAGTGGTGCTTCCACACAGCGTTTTATCCCAGTGTTACCGAAATCTGACTAGGGGCCCTTCCCTAAAGGGGACAGAGCCCAAGCCACCCCTAAACCGCAGGGATCAAGGCCCAAATCTGGATGATCTTCCCAGAACTACGAATCCCAAAGTAACCCAGATCAATGCTCACCCAGATGGAAGAACGCCACTACCGAGAGAAGAATCTAATTCAGCTGAATAGGATCCAATGCCACGCCAAGGTTCCAAGGGCAAAACATAGTCTTTAATGGGAAAGCAGTCCAATATATAGAAAAGCAGTCATTTACATTTGAATCGGGCGCCCTCCCCTCCCACGTGTAGCTCCAGCTGATTGGCCGCGCTGTCAAAGTCAGCTGGGTCAGGAGGCGGCCGGCGCGCTTCAACCAATAGGGAAAAGGCGCCAGAATTCGAACGAGCCAATCCTGGCCGGCTTTGCAAGGCGGGAAAGGACACAAAGGAAAAAACGGCTGGTTGGAGGAAGTAACTTGTGGCTGAATACCTTGTGGCTGGCAAGCCCCCGATGTGGAAGCTCAAGCCTTCCTGTCTATTTTTTGTCTTTGAATACCTTAATGGGAGTCCTTTGTCCTGGCCGAAACTCTTTTGTGTTGAGAGTTTCAGTCTAGCGGGAAGCATGGTTTCTCAGTTTTAAAATGGCAAAATCATAAGTTATTGCAGCCGGTGAGCGGGGGTCCGAAGCCCACTCTGGTCTAGCTATGGGGTGGCTGTGTGACTTGGGGTTGCCAGAGCCCATGAGTCCCTTGGGGGCCAAGCTCCGAGGCCAAGGGGGGACACGAGCGGGTGAATTCAGGCCCATAATGGCGGAATCTATGTTCCACAGAACACCTGACCTTCACCCAATATTGGTGCAAAGCATCATATGGCCAAAAAAATTGTATTATTTGTTTACCAGGGGAACTCTCCACAAAGAGAGCCCTGGCTGAGCTTGGGAGCATGGTTGCTCAGTTAAAATGGTCTGGGAAGGTAGCTATTGGGGCTGGCTGCGAGGGACCGAAGCTTGCATGAAACAACCATGTTTTGGGTTTGGATTATATGACCTTACATATTCCCTAATCATTGGCCAAGCTCCGAGAATGACAGGGACATATGTGGGGGAGTCTTGGGCATAAAGAGTGGGCCTCACCCCACGAAGAAACCCAACGTCCCTCCCCCCAAGGTTATTATTTGTGCAAGGCAAAATGGGTAGAAAAGTGGGTTATTGTGCTCTGTTAATCCCTGGAACTCTCTGCTGAGGGCATTAACTTAAAGGTTACATTGACACAAAAGGGGAACACATGAGGGGTACAAAATAGACAAGACAACACAGAGATCCCCAGCAATTATCCCAATTACAATCTCCCACGCAGCTCTTGCTCCCAGAGTTATGATCTTTAAAACAGGCAACACAATGCTGCCTTCCTTCTGGGAGTTGTAGTCCTCCTTGATGTAATTACTGTCCTTGGGAACTGCAGAGCCTTTGGGGCTTGGGGTGCAAAGCAGTGGCAAAGTCATTGAGGGTCCATGGTGTAAAGGGGGAAAGCAGGAAATGTCCAACTGAAGAAAAGTCCTTGGGGAAACTACAAAGTCCGTGATCAGGGGAGAGAGTCTGAGGGTAGGGATCCTGGGTGTGCCCGCTTGTATGGGGCTGAGTTCAAAGCAGTGAGAATGGCAGCAAGAAGAGTCCATGATCAGTATCCTTGGGCGAACTTCAGGTCCCAGCTTGCACAGACTCGGGTTATGAGTTCGAGGCCTCCCTACTCGCACAGGTCCCTCCGCAGAGACCTTCTGGAGGCGACCTGCCGAGGCAGAGAGTCACAAAGTCCATGTGGCAAGAGGGGAAAAGGCTGGGAATATTCAACTGGGAAGTGTCCTTGGCGAACTGCTTCTCCCAAAGCCCAAAAGACCTGGGTTCCCTTTCAGTCCCCTTGCAATCTGGGCAAAATCCCTCCGGAAAAGCATCGGACACGGTTTGTCCAGAAAGAGAGTCCCTTTGGGTCCATAATCTGTAAGATGTGGCAAGGGCTTATGCTGGAATCAGCTGGGGAGAGCAGTCCAGGGATAGTCCGGGTTATGTAGCAGGAAGAAAAGGGCAAAATGTGCCAGTGTACTTGGGGAAACTAGATCTCTCAAACTAGTAACTGTGGGGAAAATCCTCCTCATGGTGACTGGGTAAAAGGTCACTCGTGCCCCCCACCTTTGGAGCAGCTGTGTGAGTCATTGTTTTGAACAATGTGGCAGAGGGCAGGTGATGCCCTCAGGGGAAAACTGATGTTGCTTACAGGAAATGGGTGCTTCTGTTGCTGCCGTGGCTATTATTGTGTCAGGAAAAAATGGAGCTCAGGCAGAGGTAAAGAGAGAGGAAGAAGGGGCCATTTTGTGGGCTTTTTGTTCTTGTGCCACCCGGCCCAAGATGGAGGAAAAAGGAACTGTGGAACTCCCTGCAGCTGAATCCCGTCCGTCACGGCATCACCAGGAGCATCTGCGTTTAAAAAACGTGGATGTTCCTGGGTCCCTATCCACCTCACCACCCCACCCCCAGAAAGTGTGTGCTTTCTGGGGTGGGTGTCAAGATGTTCTTCCGGGGCTGGCCCGGGAGAACAACTGGAAACTCAACCCCTCCCCGCAAAAAAGCTTTAAAACCCCTTTTAAAAGTAAGGAAAACTTACCCGGCCTCTAGTAGTGTTGCCAGAGCTCTCCCAGCACATAGAAATGACATGCCAGGAAAATCGCTCTCCCCCTCCCCCCACTCTCCTGGCGTGTCATTTCTGTGCGCCAAGAGAGCTCTGGCAAAACTCTACTGGAGGCCGGGTAAGTTTTCCTTACTTTTAAAGGGGGTTTTAGGGCTTTTTTTGGGGGGGGGATTAGGATTCCCACAGTTTTCTAGACTAATTTAGAAGTAGTTGGTTTATCCCGTGTAGAATAAATCCACTATCTAATTAATTCACCACAAACCAGTAATTCTGGTGGGAAATGTAATGTAGTGGGAATTTGTGCACCTTGTTTTCTATTAGGAAGACATGCTCAAAAGCCTGCTGAGAACATACTCTGCTAGACAACATAATGTGCACACTCCCCTTATAGCAGACATGGAATGGGACCCAAGAGAAGAATCTCCATGGGTGAGGTGAAGAAATTTCATGGGCTGGTTGAATCAAGAGACTGCCACTCCATAGACTAAAGTCTGTCCATTCTTGATTTAAGATACAATCCAAAAAAGTATAAGAGATGGCAAAGAAATAAGGGCACACTCACGTACCAGCTCTATTGCATGGAACTTATGCTAAGGTGGTAAATGTGCAGCCCACTTTTGTGTGGCACCCAGAGGCCCAAAGCATCCAGTTATAGGGAAAAAAGGTGCACGATTTTTGTGTGAAATTTAGAAGATAGCTTCAAAGAATTGAGAAGGCCAAGACCCCCCCCACCCCACCCCAAACAACAACAACAATGCGCAGGAGGCAGACACATGAAGCCAGGGGGCCACTGAATTCCAGCTAATTCTCTAAAACAGTGGTTCTCAGCCTTCCTGATGCCACGACCTCATAATATAGTTCTTCAACCATAAAATTATTTTGGTTGCTATTTGATAACTGTAATTTTGCTACTGTTATGAGTCGTAATATAAATATCTGATATGCAGGATGTATTTTCATTCACTGGATCAAATTTGGCACAAATACCCAATACACTCACATTTGAATATTGATGGGGCTTGGAAGGGGCGGTGTCGATTTTGTCATTTAGGAGTTGTATTTGCTGGGATTAATAATTCACCTAAAATTAAAGAGCATTCTGAACTCCACCAATGATGGAATTGAATCAAACTTGGCACACAGAACTCCCACGATCAACAGAAAAGACTGGAAGGATTTGGTAGGCATTGTCCTTGAGTTTTGGAGTTGTAGTTCAGCTACATCCAGAGAGCACTGTGGAGTCAAACAATGATGGATCCGGACCAAACTTGGCACATATACTCAATATGCCCAAATGTGAACATTGGTAGATTTTGGAGGAAATAAACTTGACATTTGGGAGTTGTAGTTGCTGGGGTTTATAGTTCACCTACAATCAAAGAGCATTCTGAACCCACCAACGAGAGAATTGGGCCAAACTTCCCACACAGAACCCCCGTGACAACAGAAAATACTGTGTTTTTAATGGTCTTTGGTGACCCCTCTGATACCCTCTTGTGACCCCCCAGGAGTCCTGACCCCTAGATTGAGAAACTCTGCTCTAAAACTTCTTTTTAAAACTATGTTTTTCAAACTGGCAGCACGTCAGCCTCCAGGCGCTATTATCATTCCCATAGCTTAGTTTTGAATCCCTTTCTTTCAACCTCCAGCTGCTGTTGCCTCTCTTGATAGTTTTGCAGGTGGTAAGTTGCTGTTTTTGCAGGTGGAAAACAAATAGTTATATGGAAGATTCATAACCAACTACTGTATATAGATTTATTTAATAACAGTAGTATTTTTTTTAACGCAGGAGGATCAAAATGTAAGCAAATTGATCAGGGCTTTATGCATGCATAGTTAGAATACATGTTCATTGATTTGTTCTTTGCTTTGATTTGCTTTGGGTGCTTTGAATGTGATTTTCCTGCTTCTTGGCAGGGGGTTGGACTAGGGTTTCTTCCAACTATGATTCTATTGTTTGTTTATGACAAGAGTTACAATGAAGTCGATGTAGAAGCAGTGAATTGTCTAGAACAGTGTTTCTCAACCAGTGTGCCATGGCACACTAGTGTGCCGTGAGCGATCATCAGGTGTGCCGTGGGAAATTGGAACCTCCAATACCCTTTCTTCCCCCTCCTGCCAAACACTTTTTCTTCTCCACTCGGGCTCCCTTCTTCCCAGCCTCGCTCTGCTTCCTTTGCCTTGCTTCCTAGTTCATGCTGCCGCTTCTGCGGGAGGGGGAAGGGGGGAGGGAGGAAGATGTGACCCGTGCGGGCGCTACTGGGCAGACTCGCCCCACGTCTTCCTTCCTCCCCTCCCTCCCCTCCACAGTACTCTCTGGATATAGGTGAACTACAACTCCAAAATTCAAGGTCAATGCCCACCAAACTGTTATGGTATTTTCTCTTGGTTATGGTAGTTCTGTGTCGGAAGTTTGATTCCATTCCATCATTGGTGGAGTTCAGAATGCTCTTTGATTGCAGGTGAACTATAACTCCCAGCTGTTGAGCAAGACCTTTGTGTGTGTCTTTCTGCCATTCCTGCCAGGGTATCTCTGTTGTGTTCATCAAAACAGGCCCAGGTTTCACACTGAGTGTATAAATACATTTAAAAACATATTAACTATATGTATTACTGTGTTAGAGTGTCATTTTGTGTCATTTTGGTTGGTGGTGTGCCCCAGGATATTGTAAATGTAAAAAGTGTGCCGCGGCTCAAAAAGGTTGAAAACACTGGTCTAGAAGACCTAAGTAATACATGTAATCCTCTCAGTTGCTCCACTTGGGGCCAGTACAGAGTCAGGAATGACTGTACAAAATGAAAGCAAAGGCAGCCATGCATGGGAGCAACCGGCGTTTTCCACGTCAGGTTGCAATAAACCTGCTGTGAGCTTTGTGGCATACATCAGATAAGCTGTCCAATAGCTTTATTGCACCTCTGTTGGCGCAGTGGGTTAAACCCCTCTGCCGGCAGGACTGAAGACTGACAGGTCACAGGTTCGAATCTGGGGAGAGCGCAGATGAGCTCCCTCTATCAGCTCCAGCTCCTCATGCGGGGGCATGAGAGAAGCCTCCCACAAGGAGGGTAAAACATCCAAAAAAACATATGGGCAATGCCCTTGCAGATGGCCAATTCTCTCACACCAGAAGCGACTTGCAGTTTCTCAAATCGCTCCTGAGTTGACCCAAAAAAAGGTTTGTTGCATGAAGTCACTATTTACATGATCACCAATAGTGGAAACATACTATTTCATTTATTTTATTCATTTATTATTTAAATTTGTGAGTCGCCACTCCCGGGTGGTTCGGGGCGACTTACACTAAATTCAAGATTAAAAACAGAATAAAAACACCATAAAAACACCACAAAACACTCAACACAATAAAATACAATAAAATACATCAATACTAGGACAAATACATTTGCTATCAGACATCTCTGAGTTCATGCAATTGTGCTGATTAAAAAATTTCAAATGAAACTTAAAGTCAAACAATTACTGCCTTGGAAGAGCAGGGAAGAGTGGGAGAGGAGGAGAATCTTACTCCTTAAGGTCACTTCATTGCCAGCAGGCAGACAACTAATTTACCTGCTGTGAA
>JARBWK010002336.1:0-15393 GCA_030556195.1 Anolis apletophallus
TGGTGTGTGTGTGTGTGTGTGTGTGTGTACATATTAGAGGTGGTTGATCCATGAAAATTTGATTCTAAACTGGTTGGGGGGGTTTTTCTTTTTGGTTCGTTATAGAAATTAAAAAAATTTTTTTTAAAAAAAATTTTTTTGGGGATTGAAATGTTATTAATAGTGTTTTTTCATTTTTATTTTTCATGCTAGCTGGGAGGGCTAGAAGGGAGGGTTTGCTCTCCCTTTTTCCCCCCCCTCCCCCCTGGCTCAGAAGCACGCATTATATATTTTTTTATCTTTAACCCCGTTTGGGTGTCAGCTGGCAGAGGAGGGAGGCATTGGGTCCAAGGCAGAGGAAAGCTTTCTTAAAAGGGGGGAAAAACCATTTGGGGAGCATTCCCTTTCCTCCACTAGACCTAATGCAGGGGAAGCCATTCCCCCAAAGGGGGAAAAAAAAAGTTGGGGTCCAACGGGGGCCCCTCCTGTCCAAAGTGGGTCCAAATTTGGGAACTAACGCGGGGGGAAGGATCCGCCAAAAGGGGGTTTTTTTGACCCATTTTGGAGCGGATTGGTTTCCCTTTTGGGGGCCCCAACCCAAGGGAAGGCCCCCTCCAAAGGGGGTTTTTGACCCATTTTGGAGCTTTTTGGGGCCCCTCTGTGTTAGGTCTAGCTGGGGTTTTTCCCCAGCCTAGTGGCCATAGACAGACACCGGGGTTCCATTTGACCGGGGTCAGAATGGGGATGAAGGGTGGCCGGGGGGGGTTTTCTGCAGATGAAGCATTAGCCTGGGATGATGGATGGTTACGGATATGGGCCTGAAGATGGGGATAATGATGACTCCATGGAAGTTAGTTCTAAATTTTGAAAAGGGGAGGCCCAGCGACCAGATTCTCATGAGAACTTCTCCACCCTTGCCAGGGGAGCATTCCGGGGGTAGGAGGACCGATTTTCCCCGCATGATATTTTTCCCCGCATGATAGCACTGAACCTGGGGCCCCTAAAGGGGGTTTTTACAGGGGGGGTAGCATGATCCTCCTGGAGAGATTGGAGTTTGAGAAAGGGGGGGGGGGCATATAGAAAATAGTTTCCTTTTTTAAAAACCGGGGGTGGGGGGGTTTTTTGCAAAACTACGTTTTTTTTGGGGAAAGGGCTCATGCTCAAGACTCTAAGTTCTTTTTTTACCCAGGCTGGTTTCCTTGTTGACTTTAATTTCCCCTTGACCACAGGAGGGGGGTTTGCCTTGCCACAGATGTTTTTTTCCCCTTTTGGGGTTTAATCCAGTTTGAAGACTACCAGACTATCGTTGATTTGCTTTTTTTTTACTTATTTTTTAACCTTGGACTATTCTTTTATTCTAAAAAAAATCTTTTACAGAGACTGCGGTGTGTGTGATCTAGGGGGCAGCCACGATCGGGAGGTGAAAAAATAGCGGGGGAAAGGGAAAAGCCCCAAAATTTGGGTTAAAAAAACCCCCTTTGGGGCCGAATTGGCTTCCCTGCATTGACCTAATTGGGGGGAAACCGCCCCAAAGTGGGTTTTTTGGGACCCCCCTTTGGGGGCCCCGGGTTGGGTTCCTTAAAAAGGGGGCCCCGAGGAAGGCAACCGTCCAAAGTGGGTTAAAACACCCATTTTGGACCGGATTCCCTTTCCCCCCGCTTTGGGAGTAAAAGGAAGAAATTTTTCCCAAAGTGGGTTTTTTTCCCCCCTTTGGGGGCGGATTGCCTTCCTCAGCGGGGGCCCAAGGGGTTTTTCAAAACCCCCAAAAAGGGATTTAAAGATAACCCCATTTGTTTGGGAAGACCATGCCTTTTTTCCCGATTAAGGGCACGGGTTAAAGAAAAAGGGGGGGAAAAAGACATAATAGTGCACATTTTTCGGATATGGCTGAACTGGTTTCGATTTAGGGTTCATTTCCGGTTTCTGGCTGTGGGTCAATTGGGGTCAAAATTTTTTTTTAACCAAAATAATGGGGGTTTTTTAAAAAGGATAACAACCGGAGATATCCCCCCCAAATACTTTTTTTCGGGGAAACATCATTTCACACTTTCACCCAGCTGGAGAACCAAGGGGCTATCACACAATGAAAAGGGGAAATTGTGCCCCCAGGGGCCGCCGGGCAGCGGGGGGGGGAATGCACCAGGGGCCCCCCTCTTGGGACCCGCACAGGCTGAAAGGGTTTTGGAGGATGATTTGGGGAAAGGGCCCCAAAAAATTTGGGGCAGCCGTTTTTGCCCAGTTCACCTGTAGAGAGTTTAGCTTGGATCTTTAGGGAGCATTCCCCCGGGAAGGAGCGGACCAGGTGGAGATGGGAGGCAGGAAGCAGATAGCGGAGATAGTTAAAATTTTTAAAGGGCCCCAGGTTCCCGGGGGCTGGCTGAACAGCAGATGGGGGGCTAGCGGATGGGAAATTTGGGGGGGCTTTTTCCCAGGAAGATAGCAAAAACCCAGGCTGGAAGAGCGGGGCCCTTTTTCATAACAGGCGGGGGACATAGGGGGGGGGGCAGGAGGAGCTGGCACCTGTCCCAGACCGCCCCCTGGAAAGTGAGATGGGGGCCCCGGCCCTAGATCGGGGGGCCCCGGGGCCCAGGGATTGGGGCCCCAAAGTCCCCCCCCCGGCCACCCCCTATACCCCAATAGGCGCGGCGGGGGGACCAAAAGCAACCGGGTCAAAGTTCCGCCTGCTTTTTTCCGGGTTTTCCCGACCCCGGGGTTTTTCGGATTTTTTTTTGTTCCCCGATTCGCATTGGGTGCAAAAACCCGCTCCCGTTTCCTGATCCGCATTGAATTGCGGACCTTTCCTCGCTTTAAGCTATTTGCCTTTTTTTTTGGGGCATTGATTTATGCATTAATACTTTCATCTTTTGGGGCTATATTCTCTTTGGGCCCTTTTTATATTCAAAAAAATAGTTAGCCTTTTTATACGCCCCCGTTTTTTTAAAGGGGGGAGTTCTGTCGGCGTCGGACAGTGGCCGGAGAACCCCCAACCCCCTTTTTTTTCACCACGGACGACCAGGAACCGCAGACAGCGACTTTGGGCTCCCCGCCCCCCCGGGGCCTGGCTAACCTGACGGATCAGCGGGGCGGGGCAACAAAATTTGGGGGGGGCTGGGCCCCCCCCGGGGCGGCCCCCGGGTGACCCCCCCCCCCTTTAGGGGGAATCCACCCAGGTGGAGGTTTTTTTGTGCCAAGTGGAACTTTACTTAGCAACGCCAACGAGTTCCCAACGACGAGCCAAGGTGGTTTTTGTTTCAATCTGTGGAAGGGCTGGGCAACGGCCACCGATTGACCGGCACAGCCCCATACCAACACGCTGCAGGCTTTCCTGATGCGATGGGGAAACAGGGGGCCCCGTGAATGAAGAACTGGCTGAGAGGGATCTCCCGGGGCTGACGTGAAGGATCCCCCCCTGTCCCAGTACATCTCCCGCTGTTCGGCTTCCCAGACGAGGGGTCGCCGCGCGGATCACTACTTGGGGATTGCCGGGGAACTGCAACAGGAGATGAAAAACCCCCCGGCCCGCAGATGGGGAGGCTGCCATCACCTTGACCTTCGGTGGGAAGCGGACTGCAAACCGGGGAGACGGGAAAAGGGCGTGATAGAAAACCCGGGGTGGCGGGAAGGAAGGGGGGAAATTTAACCCCGAAATTAGTGCCGGGGGGGCCCGGGGATGCCCCGAGCCCAGCAGGGGCGTTCCCCAAAGTAGCCCAAAGGGGGAGAAGGCCCCGGCACCCCCAATTTGGCTGGTACTGCGGGGGGACTTTTTAAGGAGTGCCCCAAAAACCCCGGGAAAAACCCCGGGCCTCTCCCCCCCTGGGGGGCCCCAGAGCCCCCCTTTCCAGGCGAGGGGAAGGGGCCGGGGGGAGGGTTCGCCACTGCCGCGCCGCTCCTCCCTGAACCCAAGAGGGGAAAATTTTTCCTTGTAAGGGTCATTTTTGGGTCGCCAGAAAGGGGCCAAGATGGTCCATGCCATAACCCGGGGAGCACCAATTCACGATGGGACTATGCCAAGTCCGCCGATTAAATTTTTTGATCTCCAAGAGCCAAGGGTGCCCAAAAACCATTGAGGGAGAGTCCTGAAAAGGGGGGCTGTGACGAGAAGGCCCTACAGGATGGGACTAGCCCCCATAAAGAGGACTTTTTTTCCTTGTGACCAGGCCCCAGATTTCCCTTGTCCTGGGCATTGTGTGGCTCGACCCAGCCCAGATCTCCTGGGCTAAGAGGCAGCAAATTTTTTTTCTTCGGCCCATTGCCGGGGCCACTGCATGACCCCCCGGGCGTGCCTGGCCCGAAAGTGGAAAAATGGGCTACCTTGCCCAAGAAGTATGCCGGTTTTTGGGATGTTTCGGAGAAGGGGGGGAACGTTTCCCCCCCGCCCCGGCCCTATGACGGCCATTGAACTAAAAACCCCCCCCCGGGAAGATTTCTACCCCTCTGGGAACCAGAGCAACAGGCTTCCGAGTTTCCCCCGGGATGAGAACCCGCGGGGGGTCTTCCCCCCAACCCCCGGCGGGGCCCTTTTTTTCCAAGAAGAAATCGGGAGTGGGCTGTGCAATGACTACAGGAACTCAACAAGATCACACCCGGGAATCGTTATCCCTGCCCTTGATCCCCAGCCGGGGCGGATGCGGGACGGTGTTCACAAACGACCTGGGGGGCTTAAACCTTGCCGGATTCGCCGGGGGGATGAATGGAAGACGGCCCTTTCCCGACCGGGGGGCTTTAAACCGGGGTGGGGCGGTTTGGCAACCCCCCTGTTTTCCCAAAATTTCATGAATGACATTTTCCGAGACCTGTTGGGCCGCATCTCGGCATTAGACGATCGCTGATTTTTTTTCCGGTCAGGCACCAACCCCTGTCAAGGAAGGCCCAGAGACTGAGGGCCCACGGCTCTATGCTGCTGGGAAGGTGCCACTTGGTGAGGTGGACTTTCTGGGCCCGATCTCCCCCCGGGCACCGGTGACAAAGGTCCAAGCCGTGGTTTTCTGGGCACCCTGTAGCAAAAAACATTCAAAGATTCCGGGTTTGCCAACTACTACAGAAAGTTATTCCCCACTTTGCCAAGTCATCCGACACCCCCTGTTTGCGGGGGAAAGGGGGCCCCCCCGGGGCTCGGGGAGGGGTTTAAGTTAAGAGCCCCCCACTGCCGCTTACCCAAAACCCCCACCCCCATCGCCCGGCCGGGCTGGTGTGGGGGTGGAGCGATCCCACAGCCCCCGGGGGGCTTTTTCCCTGTGCCCACTACCCGGCAGCTGACGGCCCAAAAGAACTACACCATTTGGGGAAAAGGGAATGTTGGCCATCAAGGTGGCTTTCAGGCTGAGGACCTGCTTAAGGGGAATTCCCGGGGGGGTTCACACCGACCACCGGAATTGGAGCATTAAATCCCAGCCAAATTCCAGAGGCAAAGCGATGGTCCCTGTTTTTTGCGATTAATTTTGATTCACATGTGGCCCCAAGCAGACCAAGCAAGCTGATGGTGTCCCAAAACCGGGGATGTTCTGAGGGCGACGGGGCCCTCCGGGCCCGGTGCTTAAAGCGGGGAACTTTTGCGCGGCTCGGGCGCGCCCTGTCAACCTCCGGTGGTCGCCGCCCCTGGCGACAAGAGACCCTTGAGTGTGCGGGTCCAGGCTCGCCAGCGGACCGACCCGGGGTGCAGGAGCAACTGACCAAGGGACCTCCGGCCCGCTTTCAGGTAAAGAATGGGGTACTTTACCACCGGGACTCTGTCTATTTTCCCTGGGCCTGAGCGGGAGGACATTCTCAAGCTTTGCCACGATAGCCGGGCCGCAGGGCCTTTTGGGCTTTTCAAGACTCTCCGACTGGTCCTACGGGACTTTTGGTGGCTGGAAAAGCGGCGGGATGTGGAGGACTATGTGGCATCCTGCCCTGTGTGTCACCGGGCTAAGAACCAGGGGGGCACGCCGGCTGGTTTGC
Organism: Anolis apletophallus; assembly: GCA_030556195.1. NCBI lineage: Eukaryota > Metazoa > Chordata > Lepidosauria > Squamata > Anolidae > Anolis > Anolis apletophallus. Next base: position 5,917 of record JARBWK010002336.1, read on the forward strand.
TCCAGCCGTCCGACTCCTCTGCTCCCTGGAAGATGATTTCGGCCGATTTCATTACCGACCTCCCTAAGTCCAAGGGTTTCACCACTATACTGGTCGTGGTGGACTGTTTCAACAAGATGGGACACTTCATCCCCTGTGGGGGTGCCGACTGCCAAAGAGACTGCTGATATGTTTGTGCAACATGTGTTTCGGCTGCATGGACTTCCGCAGAGCCTGGTGACTGACCGCACCCAACACTTCCCAGTTCTGGAAGGCCGCCCAGAAGCTGCTGGGGATTGATGTCGGATGTCCACGGCTCATCACCCAGACCGATGGCCAGACCGAAAGGGTCAATGCCACCTTGGAGCAGTACCTGCGCTGCTATCTCAACTATCAGCAAACATAGCGCCCTTGTTGTCCCTGGCAGAGTTTGCTTACAACAATGCGACGCAGGAATCCATCAAAGAGACTCTTTCTTTGCCAACTACGACACCACCCTCGGTTCTACCCGCCGTGGACCCGTCCGAGACGTTTCCGAGGCTAAGGATTGGCTTCGAGAGCTCACTGCACTCCAAGACTTGCTACGACTCAATTGACCAGGCGAAAGCTGACTACAAGCGGATGGCTGATCGGGCGGCGCCAGGAGGGTCCTGACATCCTTGTGGGGGATAAAGTTTGGCTGTCCACCAAGAATTTGCCCACGCAGCGACCCACCCGCAAGCTGGATGCGAGATTTTGGGTCCCTACAAGGTTTTGGAGAAGGTGGGGCCTGTTTCCTTCAAACTACAACTCCCAGCGGACATGAAACCCACCCGGTGTTTCATCGCTCGCTGTTCGCCGCGAAGGTGCGCCTGACGTGACGAGCCGCCCCTCCCCTGTGATGGGGGAGGGCGGGAGGAGGTCGAGGCAGGACATCTGGATGCCCGCTCCGCTCAGGAAGTTGGAGTACTTCATTGACTGGAAGGGGTTTGGCCCGAAGAACGCGCTGGGTCAAGGCTCGAGATGTTCACGCCCGAGTTGGTGGCTCGCCCACCGCAACTACCCTGACAAGCCCAAGCCTCGGGCGGCCCGGGGGGCCCTGAGGGGGGATAGTGAGCACTCATGGGTCCGCTCGGGCAACGGGGGAGGGGTACTGCACCAGGGGTCCCGTTGGCATTGGGACCCGCACAGGCCGAAAGGGATTCGGAGGATGAGTTGGAAGGCCCAGAGCAAGATTGGTCAGCCGTGCCTTTTGCCCAGTTCACCTGTAGAGAGTTTAGCTTGGGATCTTGAGGGAGCATTCTCCGGGAAGGAGCGGACCAGGTGGAGATGGGAGGCAGTGAAGCAGATAGCGGAGATAGTTATGAATTCCCAAATGGCCGAGGTTCCCAGGAGCTGGCTGAACAGCAGATGGAGGCTAGCGGATGGGAAACTTCGGGGGAGGCTTCTTCTCAGGAAGATAGCGATACTAGGCTGAAGACGGGGCCGTTCTCATAACAGGCGCAGGGACATAGAGGGAGGGCAGGAGGAGCTGGCACCTGTCCCAGGCCGTCACCGCTCGAAAGTAGAGACTGGAGGCGCGGGCCCTAGATCGCCGGGGGCCCGGCTTTAGGGATTAAGTATGGCCCGTGGGAACTGATCCTCAGTTCTCCGCCACGTCTATACTGAATAGGCGCGAGAAGCGGGAGTGGGACCACAAGCAACCGTGGTCATCAAGTCTTGCCTTGCTTTTGCCTTGTTTCCTGAGCCGCAGTGGTTTGCGGCACTTTGTTTTGGTTCCTGATTCGCATTGATGCGAACCTTGCCCTGTTTCCTGATCCGCATTGAATTGCGGAGCCTTGCCTCGTCTCAAGCTATTTGCCATTATACTTTGACTATTGACTTTATGCATTGAATACTTTCATCATTGGACTATATTCTCTTTGGACTGTTTTTATATTCAATAAACTAGTTAGCCTTTGATACGTCTCCGTGTGTGTTAAAGGGCAGTTCTAAATCGGCGTTCGTGACAGAACTTCACCGTGATGGTCCGAATGTAATGGAGGTAGAGTCGCTATGAGGAGCAATGTGCAGGGTGACAGGTGCACCAGCTGCCCCACATTTTAATTAGTGAAGCAGGACACTTTGACTGCCTATTGTGATAAAGATGGTATTGAATACAAGTGTTACGTTGTTGTAAATTACAAAAAGGGACCTTTAAAAATATTGTGTCTGTATTCTGGTTACAGTTTAATTTAATTTGATTTTATGTTGACATTTATAAAACAGACAGTTCTCTGAAAGGCAGGGGCTATTGAGAGAGGCAAGATATACTATTTCTACCCTTGCTTGTGGGATGTCAAACTTAGGTACTTAATATTACTGCTTTTTTATCTTTACAAATAGATGCAAGCCAAATAAGGGAACATAGGCAGCCTTTCAAAGAGTAAATAGTTCTCGACAAATAGAATTTTCAGCAAATTCATTCATAAACTATATTCAGCAAATGTAATTCTGTAAGGTTGGGATCAAGGAGGGAGATTTTAGAGTTTGGATTAGTTCTTCATTCCAATCTGTTGTTTAAAATGTGTTGTTTGTATCTTCACCCCATACCTCTGTCACATTCCTTAAATAAGATAAAGAGGTGTAGATCATCACATTTCTCAGAAATTGATCCTTGATAATGATAGCCTATAGTGTGTGTGTATAACACAGACTGGGATTGAAAATATAATCAGATGGCTGTGCAAGATGGTGTTTTGCTTTCAAAAATCTAAGTTAAGCTGTTGTAATTTTCACCACATTGAAGTTTTATGCACAGTGCATTATTTAAGATAGATGTGTTCTGCTGTTACTCTACAAGAAAGTATCATTTCTCTGTGAACATCTGATTCATATACTTTGTCTTTGTGCCTTCAGAGCAGTGTGTGTAATGCTTCACTGAAGTTTTGGTGTTACTCTAAAATTATCTTTAATCTCAACAGTTAGCATTAGTCACTTCTTTAGGCGCCCTTGGTTGCACAATGGGTTAAACTCTTGTGCCAGCAGGACTGAAGTCCGTCAGGTTGGAGGTTCAAATCCAGGGAGAGCACAGCTGAATTCTCTCTGTCAGCTCCAGCTCCTCATATGGGGACATGAGAGAAGCCTCCCACAATGATGATAAAACCTTAAAACATCCGGGCGTTCCTGGGCAACGCCCGCAACAGCCAATTCTTCACACCAGAAGCGACTCTGCAGTTTCTCAAGTCACTCCTGACATGACAAAAAACAACACCACTCTCTTTCTACTCCAAATACAATGAGGGCATGAAGCTCTTACTGTACTGTACAGAAAGTAATTACTATGTTCTATGGGCCCTTTTCTGCAATAACTGGACATTTTCTATACGTTATATTCTCCTGGTTTTATCATTCAAAAATTTTAATTTCCTTGTCCGGTTAGCAACTAATCAGGCTTGAGTCTCTGTGTCATATTTGATTTGTCTTTGCTGATCAAACAATTAAGTAATGAATAATTTGTGAATAGAAGCATAGCACCGGAATGTGTCGCAGCTGGCTGGGAATCATGAGTTTGAGGCCTGCCCGGGTCAGGGTGAGCCTCGACCAATTGTGTAGCCTTGTCTGTCTATATACGTTGTATGTCTATGGCATTGAATGCTTGCCTGTAAATGTACACTGTAATCCGTTGAGTTCCCGGGGTGAAAAGGGCAGAATATAAATGATATAAATAAATAAATAAATATACAATAGAATCATAGAATCATAGAGTTGGAAGAGACCTCATGGACCATCCAGTCCTACCCCTGTCAAGAGCAAAAATTGCATTCAAAGCGCCCCAACAGATGGCCATCCAGCCTCTGTTTAAGCCCCTAAAGAAGGAGCCTCCACCACACTCTGCAGTTGAGAATTCCACTGCTGAACAGCTCTTCTCACAGTCAGGAAGTTCTTCCTAAAGTTCAGATGGAATCTCCTTTCCTGTAGTTTGAGCCATTGTTCTGGTCCTAGTCTCCAGAGCAGCAGAAAACAAACTTGCTCCCTCCTCCCTATGACTTCCTCTCACATATTTATACATGGCTATCATGTCTCCTCTCAGCTTTCTCTTCAGGCTAAATATGCCCAGCTGCTTCTCATAGGGTTTGTTCTCCAAATCCTTGATCATTTTAGTCGCCTCCTGGCCACATTCCAGCTTGTCCACATGTCCCTTCAGTTGTAGGTGCTTAGAATTGGACACAGTATTCCAGGTGTGTCCCACCTCATAAATAGAGGGCCAAAATCCCATTGGCTTTTTTTTTGTCAGGCATCACATTGTTGGCTAATGTTTAACTTGTTGTCCACAAGGACTCCAAGATCTTTTTCTACACATACTGCTTCTTGAGCCATGCATCCCATTCTGTATCTTTACATTTCATTTTTTCTGCCTAATGGAGTATCTTGCATTTGTCATGGTTGAACTTCAGTTTGTTACTTTTGGCCCATTATCTCCTTTGTGGAGAGAAAAAGTGGGATATAAATAAATTTCATCACCATCTTTCACTTATTTTAGTTTTATGTTCTGAGATGCAAACAGAGGGAAGGCCTAGCAAGGGAACAGTGAGGCAGGTTGTGTTCTCAAACACCTTGTCAATTTCCCTGAATGAAACACCTGGCTCCAAAGACTAAATTGCCCCCATCTGACATATACTGAAATCCAACCTTTATGATCTAACCCCCAATACATGATATAAAGTGAAGTCTAAATCACAAAGACATTCATTTGGGTTACATGACACATAGAGGCAACTCTAGACCTCATTCTTCACCAAAGGGTAGCTGACTGGATTACTACTGAACTCACACTGAACTCCCCCACCCTGCTACTCACTACAGCTAATACACAAGTGTCTACTAGCCCATATTCCCACCAGACTGGCCAAAAAGGCCCTCAAACTATGAATGTCTAAGGAATATCTGGCTCCTTGTTTCAGAAAATGGACATCATCCACCAGTAGAGCAAATGATCTTTGAAATGTTTCTTGATGTGGAAGGAAGCGGCCCAAACGCCCCTTGACTAGCATATCTTTGGGCTGTGTCAGTACAATGGAGACCTTCCTCCCTTGGCCATACATTTCTGGGCACAATACCTGATGACTACATGATGGCCATCCCTGACCAGGAAGTCGGAACAACCCCAGTACCTTGAGTGCTCAGATAATTATGGCCTTTCCTTTAACATACACTCCAAAATGTACTGAACCTCTCAAGATGCCATACCTAACAAAACATCTCATGAAAAACATGTTTCTAACTGAGTCCTGCATTGGAATAGAAGGCTGATCTGATTGACCACAGTACCCCCTTCCAACTCTGGAGCGAGGAACTAAGTAGCAGAGGTGTGTTCAATAACATGTGTTAGAATTTTTTTAAACAAACTTTGAAGAGTAATGACATTGCCCACTTGCAGTAAAAAAGTAAAAACTTTATGATCACTAACTCAACATTTCAATCTAGTGACCGAAAATGGCAATATATGGAATTTTTGGTTAGAAAAGGCAACTTCTCCATATTGTATCCAGAGTTAAAATATTTTGTAATATTAATTTGGTTAACTGGAATTTCAATTCTTAATTTAAGATAAGACCTCCCTGGCTGGAGGTATCTATGTGTAACCAGAAATTTCTCTCTGGAATTATGATGATTTTTTATGTATCCTCTATTCTTCAAATCCACCATGTTTTAAACCTTATCTCAAAGTTAAGTGTTGATAAATTCCAAATCAATGGGATTTGTTGTAGATACTCATAGTCATTTCTAACTCTGACTACATTATACTTTTTTCTCCCCCCCCCCCCCTCCCTCCTTCTTGCCAACCTTTTCAAGAAGCTCATCACAGTTCTTTCTATAGCAAATCATGCAAGGCTTCCCATGAGCACACAGGTGTATAAGGGTTTCTCACTGATTGATGAGCCCTTGAAAGAGGAAACTGCCAGGGGATCTTAGGCATAACAGGTTTAAGAAGTCAATTAGAAACCCTCGGTGCCATTTGGCAAAATGCTTCAGCAAATTTGGATATATTTACAAATCCAAGTTTAAAATTAATTTTTTAACAGCCTATCCAGATCCCCCATACTGCCTGGGGATTCAGGAAGTTGAAAATTAAAAAGATTATTAAACACACTTTTCCCTAACTTCCCTCCTGAATAATTAGAGATGTTGTTATGATGTGCCTTCGGTAAACCCTTTCCTAGTTTTTTTCCCCTGGAAAGATTTATTCAGGTTGAGGGGGTGTGGTTTGATAAAAGGTCATCAAGGGGGGAGAAAAGATTAAAAACCCCAGTTTTTGGAAGCCCTGCCTGACACTAGAGGTACAACAACACTAGCCACATAAGACAAGAGAAAGTGAAGCTGGGAAGAAGAAGAAGAAGCAATTTCAGCATGGGACTGATACACAGAGCCCTGAAAAAAATTTCCCGAGCCTGGGTGGTGTTTTAAAAAGGTACACGGGACAGGCCGCTTGGAACTGGTTCAAGGATCTGTGGTGTCTGCCCCTTCATGGCTGTGGAGTTTTTTTTCAACTCCCCCCCCAAAGTGATTTTGGGGTTTGTGGGAATCCCTTTCCCTCAATCATTTTCCCATGTGATGGGTTCACATTTATACACAGGATGTGGATTCTGGGCTTTATTTAAGAGGATGTCCTGATTTTGCTTATACCAGTTGAAAGACTTTAAATAGCTATGTTGTGTGCATTCATTAAGCATCATTTAACACTGTTTTTTGGGTTTTTTTCAATCCACATTAAGTGGTTCAGTGTAAAGTGCCCCAGAACTGTGATACCACAGGGACTGCTTAAAAGATAAGTGTTTTATTTTCATGAGCATTTTTCACAATGTACTTTGAAAACCCCGGGGGGAAGCTTTCTCTTTCATATTTATTTCCCACCCTTTTTTTGTCTGATTTTGCAGTGAGGACTCAGGTACCTCGTTCAACCCAGATATTGTTCTCCTTGAATTATTATTATTATTATTATTATTATTATTTTTGGGGGGTTACAAATAAAGTCTTATTAAAAAACCCCTTTAAACCCCCCGTCCCTGGGATTCCTTCAGGCATGTTTTTTGGGGGGTCTCCCCCCTTTTGGGCCCCCAAAATTTTGAAGCCCCCAAAACCCCAAAACCAAAGGGGGGGGGTGTCCCCTTCCCCCCGGGGGATGGCCAACAAGAGAGGGTTTTCCCCCCAGGCCCCCCCTTTTTGGGGGGGCCCCCCCTCCCTATCTGGGGGGGCCCCCCTGGGTGGGGGGTTTTCGTCCCCCGGGGCCCCCCTCCCTTTTGGGGGCCCCCTTCTTTCCCTCCCCCCCCTGCCCTCCCCCTTTTTCTCCGGGAGGCCCCCCCCCACCCCGGGCCCCCTTTTCCTCCTCCTCGGGAAAAAATCCATTCAGCGGTTTTCCCTTTTTGGGAAAAACATCATCTCTTCAAACCCAAAAATTGATGAAGAGATAGACCCAAATTGCAAAAGGATATAGTGCTTTTTGGGGCTTTCACAGAAAGTCTGGGTAACAAACACCTGAGGGAAAGAAAAAAAAAAAAATGTATACAGAGCTATTGTACTGTCTATTTTCCTTTTGGGTCAAAAAAATTTTTACCCATCCCAACACCTATGACTCCTTTAACCATTTCATCATGTCTTCCCCAATCCTAAATTCACTGGACTGACTAGGAAATGTTGTTTTCCTTTTTCAAGCAGGGATCACCAGCATTGAGGCCATGCTTTGGGAAAAAACCCCCCCCGCTGGGCAGGGCACGTTTTGGATGGAGCCACCGCCTCCCAAAATACTTCCCCTGGTGAACTCACCAGGGGCAGTCAAAGAGGCACTCCCAAAAAAAAATATAAAAGGGGGCCTGAAACAACATCTGGCTCTGCCAGGGGACCCAAAAAGGTGCACCCCGGCTTCACGTCGGGAGGGGGAATGTTTTCCCCAATTCCCGCCTCTTTGGGAATCCGAAATGGTCTTGAAAGAAAGCCAAAAAAAAAAACCAAATTAAAAAAAATCACCCAAGGAGACTTTCTGCTGTGTTTTTTCCCCAAATGGGCTTCCTATCTCGGATTGGCCTTTTATCATCAAGGCTTGTAAAAAGTGTGGGGTGAGTCCTTCCAAAATTTTTATTCACGAAAAAAAGCCAAGATTTTGTCTTTAATTTCATTTTTTTCTCTTTCCCTTACAAAAGTAAACATAAAAAAACCTTTCCTTGGGGTGTTAGTGGTGGTGGGGGAGATCTGTTAGTGTCCCCAAAAACCTGTAAAAGAGCATCCAACAGTTTCCTCTGATTGGTCTAGCCATTCAGGAGGGGTTTTTCTATCCTTCCCCCCTAGACTTTCTGTATAAATGTTTAACAATATGCACATAAATGAACCCCACGGGGGCCCAACAATGGAAGAAAATCTGCCAAACTTTTTTTTCTATTTGTATAGACACCCGTTTGGCTTTTAAGTTGCAACTATGATCTCTGTGCTCTGTAGTAATGGGGAAAAAGGGTGGATGGGTAGGCTTCCCCAAATACACAGCTGTCAAGGGAGTGCTTTGGGGAAAATTTTCCCTTTTTTCTTGAATTCATATACATTTTCTAGCCCCCTTTTTTACTACATGTCCTTGTTTGGTATTTATTCTCATCCAGGGTTTTAAAAGCCAGTAATCATCTCTATTTCAGCTGCCGTCAGTAGTTTTCCCCTCCTGCATCTTGCTCTTTTTTCTAAGTGTTTAAAAAGTATGAAGCATTTATTGCATTTATTAATGTTACTGAAGCCTTCTAAAGAAATCATCCCGATAATATTTAAAATTGCTGATGTTCTCCTTCAGACTCCATTTGGGAGAAAGGTTTTAATGCCCTAAACAGGGGGCTGCTATTAACGAAAACCTCAGAACTCAAAATCTCAGGCTTTATCAAAAGTAAACTAAAAAAACTCGCTCACACAGTGCAGTATTTGGGGAAAAAACTGCACAGGTACATTGGAAACTATTTTTTTGATTCTGTGCTCCAACTAGAAAAAAATGCTTGCTTTTTTTTAGTTTTGTGATGTTTGTTTTTTTTTGTTTCTCAGTTTTTTAAAACTTAAATTCACTTTTTGGGGGGGGTTTTGTTTCTGGGGGAGTTTGCACTAAAATTTTAACCAATAATATGTGCATGTCCTTTTCCCTCTAATGCATAACAACTGGATGGATTCTTTTTCTAACACCAATAATTGTTGTAATTTAACATTATTCTCAAATTATCTTTTAAAAATCAGTGTCAGAAAATAGAACCCTGGATGGTTTTTAATTATTATCTTAGGGGTTTTAAAAAAATACATAACACTTCCTACCTTGGACTTTCTAGTTAAGTGTCTGGACCGACTTCAGAATATCATGTTTTTAAAATAGGTGGATATCTATCACTCCCAAAAACTCATAAAGTACGATACCTATCCCCTTCTTCTCCATCTTACCTAGAATCATTTTGGTCTCATTCACAGTTGTAAGTTCTCTAAGGACAGTGATTCTCAAACTGTGGATCCCCCCCTTTTTTGGCCTTC
>JARBWK010002337.1:0-15391 GCA_030556195.1 Anolis apletophallus
ATTTGTAGGGGCTACAGTGTTTTCTGGGAAGTTAATTGGGTGAAGGTACTGCAAATTCCATCATTAAGTGGCCCATCCTGTCCTAAACTCTCTTTTGGGGCCTGTAATGTTTCTGGCCTGCTCTACTGGTAATTGGTAACTTTAAAGGCCGAATGGCAGGCAGCCGTTTTCTAAAAGCTGAGGGGAGGAGAAAATAGGAATCCATTTTGTTTTCACAGAGCCAACTGGGAGGAATGTTGATGGTGCATTTTTCCCCTCAGTGGGAAGAAATCCTGTTGTTTGGAAGTAGAGGCCTGGATTCTGGGATGCTGGCTAATCAGTGGCAATCAATGCCCTCTGTCTGGTGCCTTAGAATTTTGGAGTGGCGAGGCTGGCCAATCAAAGGACTTTATGCAAATAGCTGCCACATTTTTCCCCTCAGTGGGAAGAAATCCTGTTGTTTGAATGTAGAGGCCTGGATTCTGGGATGCTGGCTAATCAGTGACAATCAATGCCCTCTGTCTGGTGCCTTAGAATTTTGGAGTGGCGAGGCTGGCCAATCAAAGGACTTTATGCAAATAGCTGCCACATTTTTCCCCTCAGTGGGAAGAAATCCTGTTGTGTGAATGTAGAGGCCTGGATTCTGGGATGCTGGCTAATCAGTGGCAATCAATGCCCTCTGTCTGGTGCCTTAGAATTTTGGAGTGGCGAGGCTGGCCAATCAAAGGACTTTATGCAAATAGCTGCCACATTTTCCCCCTCAGTGGGAAGAAATCCTGTTGTTTGAATGTAGAGGCCTGGATTCTGGGATGCTGGCTAATCAGTGGCAATCAATGCCCTCTGTCTGGTGCCTTAGAATTTTGGAGTGGCGAGGCTGGCCAATCAAAGGACTTTATGCAAATAGCTGCCACATTTTTCCCCTCAGTGGGAAGAAATCCTGTTGTTTGAATGTAGAGGCCTGGATTCTGGGATGCTGGCTAATCAGTGGCAATCAATGTCCTCTGTCTGGTGCCTTAGAATTTTGGAGGCGAGGCTGGCCAATCAAAGGACTTTATGCAAATAGCTGCCACATTTTTCCCCTCAGTGGGAAGAAATCCTGTTGTTTGAATGTAGAGGCCTGGATTCTGGGATGCTGGCTAATCAGTGGCAATCAATGTCCTCTGTCTGGTGCCTTAGAATTTTGGAGTGGCGAGGCTGGCCAATCAAAGGACTTTATGCAAATAGCTGCCACATTTTCCCCTCAGTGGGAAGAAATCCTGTTGTTTGAATGTAGAGGCCTGGATTCTGGGATACTGGCTAATCAGTGGCAATCAATGCCCTCTGTCTGGTGCCTTAGAATTTTGGAGTGGCGAGGCTGGCCAATCAAGGACTTTATGCAAATAGCTGCCACATTTTTCCCCTCAGTGGGAAGAAATCCTGTTGTTTGAATGTAGAGGCCTGGATTCTGGGATGCTGGCTAATAGAATTTTGGAGTGGCAAGGCTGGCCAATCAAAGGACTTTATGCAAATAGCTGCCACATTTCCGCCCTTCCGCCCTCCCGCCCTCCCGCCTTCCGCACACATACATATAAACATTCCGTTTTATTAAGGTATACAGATATACAGATTGTTGTTGTTTTAAAAATAAAATAGCAAATACTAAAGGCACTACCAGACAGCACCAAAATAGGTGTTTAAAATTGAAGACAAAAAATCCTGTGACCTGACAGCAGGTCTACACAGACATGTCAGTCCTGGAATATGATCTCCCACCATCCTCACAGCCTTCCTCTGTAACAGATTGAGATGGAAGTTGGACAGGGACATCCAGTGGAAGCGTTTTGGGGAAAAATCACTGTTATGCACTGGACCATATACATGCACATGTAAATATCTTAATATAAACACAAGCAGTTTTACATGTGTGTACATGAGGTCCAGTGCATAATTGAGATATTTTTTTAATCAATCAGATCTCTCTCTTCCTTCAATTCTAAATTCAACCTCTGTTTAAGATTATAAAGTGTAAAATAATGAGTTTCAAAGAGCATTTGTGCTTCCTTTGAACCACCTGTGTGTCCGTTTGACAGCCCAATCAGCTGATCAGCCCTTCCAGGCTTTTAAAAAGTTCATGTGCACATAGATGGACAGAAACTAATATAGAATAAAAGATTATAGTGGTGATGAATAAGATTAGAAGGACATAGACTTTTTTCTTTATTTTCTTTTTCTTTCTTTCTCTTTTTTTATGCCCCTCTAGAGGGAATTTTTGTTTTTCCTTTTTCTCTCCTTTTATTCCATTTTAAATATTATTCATTTGTTAAAAAAGCACTTCAATAAAATATGAAAAAAATAAAAGTTTACGTGCGCTAAAAAGAAGTCTACATGGGAGGGAAAGAAAGCATGTGTTTTGTATGACTGCAGGGATATACAGTCATGCAAAGGCATGCTTTTTCAGGCTGAATTGGGTTTTACATGCACCTTTTAAACATGTGTATTTTTACCTCTAAACCTGATCCCTCCTGCAATTTGGCTAAATGTCGTTTAGCCACCTCCCTTTTAACCTGGTTTTACAACATGTGTAGAAAGGCCTTAAGTATAGAAGAAGTGGAAATAGATGAAAATAGATAACCATCCATCCATCCCAATACTATATTTTCAAATTCAAAGATGCAAATATTGTATTAATTGGAGGAGGCATTGCAAATATTTATTTATTAGGGACGGTTGTATCTGGCAGTTGTAAAAAGGCCCTCATTTCAAAAGTAGCTTGCAAAATTAACATAAGTAAAATAATCAGCAGAAACAGGATATGAAAAATAAAATCATCTTTTGTTTAATTTCAAAAGCGCTGTTAATTTGGAGGAACCAGGTTAAGATTGGATAAGAAACAAATTAATAATACAATGAATAAAACCAAGCCCATATAAAGAAAGGGTATAATTGTCCTAAAAGAGTCAGGGAGGCTGAAGACAATGGAAGCTATTATACATTTCCTTTGGTACAAATGTTTGAATAAAGAGTATTGTGACATTGGCTGCTCCCAGTGCCTGGTTTCATGCTCGCCTTGACCTTCAGTGTGGGTTGATAGAATGAAGAATTCTAAAAGAAGGATTGTCTTACATGCACATTATAGAAAGCACACACACACACATACACAGGTTTGCAAGTACTGCTACTTTGCAATTATTTGGGAAAGGATTAGAAGAGAAATCTTTGTAATATACTGTATGTATAAAGAAAACTGGCAGTCCCCAAGTTACAAACATCTGACTTACTAATGATTCAAAATTAAGAATAAGGGTGAGACAATAGGAAGTGAAAGAAATGTACCCCTTGGAGGGGAAATTCAATCCTGAAAGAGTTATCATAGGGAAAACATGTCTCCCCTGAAGCTATCTTGCCAATTCTTGCTTCCACAACAAGCCATTTTTTTCAAAATCAAATTATTATATGAACAGAAAATGAGGTGACATTTTCTGAACAGGGACACAGACAGCAAAATAAATACCATGGGGGTTTCCAAAGCTTGTGTGTGTGTGTGTGTGTGTGTGTGTGTGTGTGTGTGTGTGTAACTCCAGCCATATCTACAGTATATCTTAATATATACATATGGCTGAAGTTACTCTTTAGAATGTACCTGTTCTTTTATTTAAAAAGTATTTATTGAATTTTTGAGTGTATATAAATTAAAAATAAAGATTAAGAACAAAATCTTAATCTAATAGAAATCCACTACCTTGAACTCTAATCCCTGCCCCCATCCTGTACCTTTCCCTATTACTACTAATCTAAAATGTACCTGTTCTGACTTACATGAAAATACAATTTAAGACCAAACCTACACAACCTATTTTATTCATGACTTGGAGACTACCTGTACATGTCTGCAGAACATATAAAGGGGTGATCGTAATCTGTGAAATTCAAAATTCTTCATTTTCTTTGCTGAGAAATATGAAAAATGAAGCTTTTTCCATGTCATGAGAGACTTGAGACACTGCAAGTTACTTCTAGTGTGAGGAAATTGAATATCTGCAAGGACGTTGACCAGGGGTTGCCTGGATGTTTTGATGTTTTACCATCCTTGTGGGAGGCTTCTTTCATGTCCCTGCATGGGGAGCCAGAGCTGACAGAGGGAGCTCATCACACGATCCCCCAGATTTGAACCACCAACCTGTCGGTGTTCAGTCCTGCCAGCACAAGAATTTAACCCATTGCACCACCGAAGGCTTTTGAAATATTTGTTACAGTTAGAATTCTAACTGTAAAAAAGATGTTTAAAGTATTGCTATTAGTTGCTTAAGAACCAAAATCTCTCAAAGACACAGGTTTCTTGCTTTCCAATTCATCTGTATGTTAATGCCCAAAACACAACAGGAAGCAGCAAAAAGAATCCAATATTGGACAGCACAGCAGAAGGTGGCCTGAAGTGTGGAAGGGGTGGTAGGATGCCCATGCATGAAAAAGGAATAATTATGTTCATGAGACAAGAAGGAGCCCCTGGTGGTGCAGTGGGTTAAACCCTTGTGCTGCCAAGACTGCTGACCAACAGGCCAGCAGTTACATCCAGGAGAGTGGATTGATCTCCCTCTGTCAGCTCCAGCTCCAATTGCGGGGACATGGGAAAAGCCTCCCACAAAGATGGTAAGAAGCAAAAAACATCCGAACATCCCTTGGGCAACGTCCTTGCAGACGGCCAATTCTGTCACCCACCAGAAATGACTTGCAGTTTCTCAAGTTGCTCTGACATGGAAAAAAATGAGACAAGGACTTCAAGAACGTTATTCTGTTCTATTAAGAACACTGAAAAGAGGAATGCTTAAGTGAAGATAAAATAGCAACTTTTTTGCAGTCCCATTGCAACCCCCCTGCCATCATGGATAATAGTAGATTTATTTGCCACAATGGAAAAGTTTTCACATGTCAGATTCATGGGAGTACACTACATTTGGCAAGCAAAAGAAAGGGGCAATAGATGGTACAGCCATTAAAGAAGTAATAAAGGAAAATAGGTGGCTCATGACCAGCAGATTTTCTGCCCACTTTTGCTAGTGTAGCATTGCCCTGAAAAATGTAGTAGTTCCCAAACGTTGTTCCATGGACTTCTCCTCCCTGACCCCCTGCCCTGCCCAATATAACTCTGTAGAAAAGCACTGTAAATCTGGTTAAACTAAACATAGCTAGGACATTCCCAAAGCAGCTTTGCTCTTCTGAAAACCTTTCATGAAAAAATTGGGGATAATTAGATTTGCTAGGCATGCTTCAAAACAAATGCAAAGCACTAATCAGATTTCAGTGAGGTGCTTTGTAACTGGCTATAAATCATTGAGCTTTAGATGGAAAATTCAGGCAGAAATGTGCGAAGCACATGATATTGGCCAGAGGCCCAGCATCACATCAGCATGTGACAAGGGCACTAAAGAAATGAAGCATTGGGAGGTGAAGAAGAAAACCTGCAGAGACTGTGCACTTCTAAATTAGAATTTTTATTAGTAGTAGTATTAGTATTGATATTAGTATTAGTGTTAGGCTAGGGCACCTGAGATTATGATAGATAATATTTTAGTTTTCATCTGTGAAATCTTGGGAGTGGAAGATTGGGCAAAATAACTTCTGTATCTGAGGGAATATTAAAACGGCTATTCTCTGTAAGAAGTAGGAGTAGGACACGGAGGAAGGAGAAATGGCGCCCTACCCTCCCTGTCCTGCCTCCCTCCTGCTGGTGTTCCTGTAGACATTAGATGGCAGGGCCAACGGGGGGGGAAACGGAATGTTTTTAAGGAGATTTTATTTACAGAAAGAAAAAAAATCTCTAAAAATCGGGAATTGACCCAAATGTTATAAAACTTGCAGGCTAAGAGTGATATACGTGCCCTCCATATGTGGCAATTTTCACCCCTTTAGCCCTAAAACCGAGGGGAAGGGAAGTCTTGGAAGGCCTCCCATGTTGGCCAATGGTCCGAAAGAATTTGTTCTGTTGGGCTTGGAATGAAAAAAAAACTCATTGGGAAAGTTGCCCATTTTCAGGAGAGGTGCTCAAAAATGAAAATGGGGCCTTACAAATGAAACAACCAGAAACAGATAGCAATTCTATACAAAGACTAATATATAAAGAAAGGAAGAATAGACATTAAATAAATACATGTACTAGGAGCATTGGTCTGTTTTAATCAGCATTATATTCTGCACTGTAGCCAACTTTCAGTTCTTTTTGCAAGAGTGGGTTTTGCATCTCCAGCTCCTCTCTGTATTAGAATGTGTTCATACCTTCTGGTATTCTACAGAAATAACTATCCTTAGAGAGATAATATGCACCAATATTAAGACGCACGAATAACTTCTAAGGAAGTGGCCAGTTCAGCATTGTCCATGTGAATGAGCATCCTTGCGTATTGATTGCAATGCATTTATAATTTGTTTCTAGTGGTGTTTTTACTGTTTAATTTAGATTTAGTGGCATTGGCAGCTGG
This sequence comes from Anolis apletophallus, assembly GCA_030556195.1. Classification (NCBI taxonomy): domain Eukaryota; kingdom Metazoa; phylum Chordata; class Lepidosauria; order Squamata; family Anolidae; genus Anolis; species Anolis apletophallus. Next base: position 6,432 of record JARBWK010002337.1, read on the forward strand.
CTCATTGAGCACTATTTTTAGCAGCAAGACAGGATAGCATATAGGGGGAAATACATGTTTTTAAGCCAGAACTAAAGGTGTGTTGACAAAAATAACTTTGTGGTAGAAGATGGGTTGAAACTTTTCAGTAACACATCCTACTAGAAAAACCACTGAAAAAATAAAGAGCAGGCCTTGCCCCTCCACAAAAATACTTTTCAGCTTTTTTTCTAATGATACCCAAAAGGGACATAGCTAGACAAATGAAAAGTTTATTAACTCAACAACAAATGGAATGGTTTGCATACAACTCTCTGACAATCCCTCACTCTTATGACATCATCACACGTGGAAATTTCAGCATCCTGGGACACTTCTATGCCCCCTGCCGGTGCAGCAGGTTAAACCGCTGAGCTGCTGAACTTGCTGGCCAAAAGGTCAGCGGTTTGAACCTGGGGAGTGGGTGAGCTCCTGTTACGCCCAGTTTCTGCTAACCTAGCAGTTCAAAAAACATGCAAATGTGAGCAGATCAATAGGTACCACCTTGGTCAGAATCGGCTGGCAGGCCGCATGTGGGCCCGGGTCGTGAAATACCCAGGTCTGGCATAGATGATCCTTGCTGACGTCATAAGGTAGTTAAATATTTTATCTCAGTTGATGCTCCAGTCCTTATTGGTCATATTAAGAAGGAAGTATTCTGGTTAAAATTGAATTTAGGTTTTTAAGATATTTTGACATGTTTTATGAATTTCTTTCCAAAACTTTTTCGCCTTCTCTTGGGACCACCAGATATGTAGAAAACCTCCTTCTTGTTTTCCACATTTCCAACAATTATTATTTATTTCTTTATTGAATTTGGACAGTTTGTTGATGTTATATACCATTTATACATCATATTTAGCCAGTTTTCTTGAATGTTGTATGATTGTCGTATGATCTTCTCCCATTCCTCTAGCATAATTGATCTCCCTTTAATTTTCTCCCAATTTGTCATGCATTCTTTGATTTGTTCTTTTTCCGTGTCCCATAATAAGAGAATTTTATATATCCTTCTGATTTCTTTCTTTTCATTCCTTAACATCCTTTCCCAGGTTTAGTCGTTGTCTCCAAAACCTATCTTCTTGTCTCTATTATATTTTTCTTTGATGTGAAAGTACTGTAGCCAAGTAATATTGTTGACTCTTTCTCTAATTTCTTCATGGGATTTTAATAGTAGTTCTCTCTTTTCATTTTTTAAGGTGTCTCTGTATGTTGGCCAGTTTGACCAGCTTAATTCTCTTCTTTGGCTTGCCTCTAGGGTTGAAATCAATAAAGGAGTTTTGGTATATATCCTATTCTTGTATTTTTCCCAGATTTTCAATAGTGTGAAATGGATGAAATGGTTCCCAAAGTTCTTTTCTACCCCTTTTCTTTCAAACCATAAATATCCATGCCACCGGCTCTTAAATCGTGGCTTTCTAATGTTAGAATTTTTTCCCAGCATAATCCGATCTTTTACCCATACTAGACAGCATGCTTCAAAATATAATTGTAAATCCGGTAAGTCTAGTCCTCCTCTTTTCCTTTCATCTGATAGATTAATGAACTTAATTCTTGGTTTTTTAACCCAACCCCAGCAATAAGTGAGGGAACACTGTGTATCATGGGGCAATTATCACCGGCAAACCTTGGAACAGCTTCTGGTGTGAATAAAAATTCAGTCAGCACTACAGCTGGGCATGCTTGCTAAGGGATCCTGTGAATTGTAGTGCAAAGAGGTAACTTTTTCAGAAAAAAACCTTTTCATTGGGGCAGTTTGACTCCACCTTTATTAGATATACTTGACATATTTTTATTAAGTTCTAAAAATGCCCATTTTACCTAGGTTAAAAAATTCACTAATGCTGTCATTCTTCATCCCATGATGTCTTTTCTCCCCTGCCCCAACATTTTCTTTCAAGCCATTCTCTTTTTTTTGCTTTTTGTCTGAGTTTTTAAAAAGCCCTTTATCATCTTCAATCCACTGACATTTTTCTTCTCTTTCAATCTCTGTCTTTCATTTATGTTTCTCTTTACCTAGAGCCCTTTCACATTGCAGAATTGTAACACTATTATTCAACTTTACATGGCATTGCTACCTCCATTTGGATTTTGGGTTGTTTGTTTGTTTGTTTGTTTTGGGTGAGGCAGTAGAGCTCCCTGGCTGACAAATTTAAATGCCTCTCAAAAAAACTGCAAACCTAAGGATTCCATAGGATGAAACCATAACTATTAAAGTGGAATATGGAGTGTAACGATGCAGCTTCCAGCTAACGCCAATTGATAAGATCTCTAATTTGTTTTAACTGTGGCAGGGCAGACTTCCCTTATATTCACTGCCCCCAATTATGTGACGACACAGCTTACAGCCAACTATGTAAAGATCTCCAATTATGTGAGGATCTGTCATGCCCTAGTCTGCCCCTGGCCCTCAGCAAGACCAATGCCATGTTAAACCCACAGTCATAGAAAAGCCTGCACAGCCTAAAAGCAAGATGCTTGAAGAGGCCCTAGTTCATCCCACGTTCAAGGACAGAATCCAGGCCACTTCAGCGCGGGCTGGTAAGAACCGAGGGAATGGTAGAGCCAAGTTGACTCCCATTCGGCCAGGTGCTACTGCTAATTGGGCTTACATTCCAATTCAATGTGGGAAGCTTGAGAAGCCTCAGCTGGACAACTGTTGTGAGAACCCGTTCCAACGCACTGTATGTCGTAACTTCAAAGCCTTGGAGACCTATAAGAGTTTGGGACTGAGAGATGTATAGTATCTCACATCAATGTTGCTTCCCTGCTTTCATGAAATTTTCACTTGCTGCCACCATATAATTTACTATGCTTGGCTACTCACTAGGAAAGAGTTGTTTTCAAGGCTTGTGGGAGAAAGAACCACTACAAGAGATGTTTTTTCAAAGAACTATAAAGTTTATTCAAACAGTGGTTTAAACGTAGAGGTTTCAGAGTTCAAGAGCTTGGTGGTTACAATATCTACTAATAGGCACGTTTCTTAAGGTTACAATATGGAGATACAGTTTGATACTATATCACTGCACTCCTAGAACCAATAACTCAGCAGTTTTCTACATTCTGCTGTTCCTTAACCTCAACTGCTTCTCTAGCAGTTAAACGGAGCTGCACTACTACTCTCACCCAGAGTAGAGTCAGGCTTAGAGTAGAACCAGAGTCTTTTTAAACCCGCTGATAGCTGACTAAAAACAGACTCCCTAACTCTCCACACACCCTTCTGCTTTTGCAGTTAAAAACCAACTCCCACAGTTTGAATCCGAAGATTCTAAAGCCATTTGCAGGCTCCGCCTCCTGTTTCCACGGTAATGGAAACTCCTTGGAGGTTCTGCCAGCTAATATCTCCGTTAACCTTTTAGGGTTAGCCAAGTTTATCCTTACAATACACACACACACACACATATATAAACATCAACCACATTTAAAACCTGTAACAAATAAATATGGCGTCACCACATGTCATACTGAAGACCATCAAGGAAGGAATTTTTCTCAGTCCCACTGCCACAACAGGCATGTCTGTATGAGTTGTTGGTGGCTGCTCCAAGATTATGGAAATCCTTCCCAATATGACTTGAATAGCCCTTTTTTTCGGCTTTTATCTTGTCAACGGGCAAAGCCTTTCTTTGTACAGGCCTTCAGCTTTTAAATGGTTCTTAAAATTTCTTAAAACACCAATCTCAAAGTGTGGGAGCATTCCCTAACTTCTGCTAATATGAGGTGAAATCAGGTTAACCAATTTTACCCTGCGTTTGGGGCCAGAAGTCCCTGAACATCCTCCAGGTGTCCAGGAGCAACTTCTGCTTTGATTCAAGATATATGACCAGTGTATCAGGCCTGTTGTTTAATAACTGAAATGATGATTCTCCATGTTTGACTATATTTATAATCATATTAAAGGGGAAATTGATGCTTTTAGTAGAAATAATGTCAGGAGAGAGTGCTGCTGAGTATAGGCTTCAGAATACCGGGGTAGCTTGCCAAGTAATAATGACGAGAATAAGCTACTCTGATTGGTACAAAGGCACAAGCAGTGATTTGCCAGGGAACATCATGTGCCTTTTAGATAAGAGCGGCCCTGATAGGCCGAATGCTAGCAACGTGCGTTTGTTTACAATGTTGTGAGCATGGCAATTAGAGAGCCCTCCCTGTGAGTGTTAGGGAGAAGCTGCATAGATTTGTAACATTTTGGGAACACGCTGCATCAGAAGCAGATAACATAGTCTGGGAAAGAGAATTAATACCTACGCCATGCATTTTAACAAATAGAAGTGAGATGCTAGAATAATGCTTTGTTTAATTGGATAATGAAATGGGTTCATGAATGCCAGCCAGTAACAGGGCATGAAGGAGGGCGGGACAAAGGGGTTTGTCGCCATTGCTTGTATAAAACCAAAGTGTGGAGATTGTTCAGGGCTCTTGCCCTTTAGCAGCTTGTTCTGCGGGCCGAACCCATCAGCTGATGTCCTGCAAATAAAGTTTGGCTTCATTGTACCATAGTAAAGGTTGTCGCGTTATCCATCTGCCCCTTCTTGCGCTCGTGCGGAGACGTCGCCGGAGGTAAAAAGTTACTGCCTGGGGAGTTTTGGGACTCCAAGTTGCCGCTACATCTTGGTGACCCCGACGTGATCCAAAAAGGCAATCCAGACGAGTCTGTGGCGTGGATAACGCGGTCCTGTTGGCAGGACGGTTTCCGCTCGTAAGCGGGGAGCTGGAGCGTCCTAGGTGAGCTGAGAGGGGCCCCTAACCAAAAGACCGGCTGCCTAACTCGCCCCAGAGAAACGCTTACTGACACGAGAGACTGCAATTGAAGATTTACTATCAGTGAAGTCACAGAAGAGGGAAGTCCGGGGGCGCAGAGGGTCAAACTGCGTCTAGTGAGAAATCCGGCATCAAAAAGCACGCAGAGGGAAGACTGGGGGTGCTGGGGTTCCAGTGTCTAGTGAGAAATCTGGCACACGAGGGCACCGGAGAATAAGGGTCCCGGAGTCTTCAGGACCCGGCAAGTACTGAGCTCTAAGCACTGTCACTTAGGGAACATACATGCCGTTTGGGGAGGGAAAACACTGAAGTGGTTTGGTTTTTAGAGATGGGGGGAGTGAAATCCAAGGAGAAAAGAGAGACACCTCTGGAGTGTGTGTTAGTCAACTGGGATAGGTTTTGTCAGCTAGCAGTGGAGGGAAATCCCGAGACTTGAAAGATTACAGGCTTAAGAACCTGTGCTCAGAGGTGTGGCCGGCTGTGGAAGAAATCAGTTGGCCAAAGACCGGAACTTGGGATTTGAGTAAATGTAGAGAGTTAGAATCTTATTGTTACGAAGTACATCCAACTGATCAATGGGTCTACTCCGCGACATGGAAGAGATTGGTTTCAGAGGGGATTTGGTGGGCGGCCCCCAAAAAGCCAGCCCAAGATGGATGCTTTGTGAACCGAAAGGCAGGGAAAAAGACACCGGTTCTGCAAATTGAACCGGAGGAACTGCCAGCATTAAGGAGAAGACCAAGGCATAGGGAAAACGCCGCCGCAGACGCAGGGGGGGGGGGCAAATGCACCTCTGCTTGATGTGACTTTAAATGCCCCAGTACCAGCCCCAAACGCGGCCCCCACCCTTGGAGCAAGCTCAAGTACAGGAGGTCAGGAAGAAAGAGATAAGGTCAGAACACCTTTCCCGTGAGAATGCCACAGTACCCCATCGGTGGCAGGAAGCCAGGAACATTTGAATAGATTGTTGCAGTATGAGAACCAATGCGCTCTAGTTCTCTTGGGAACAAGGAAGCAAGATTTGGAGGTAGGAAGAAAAGGCAATTTCCACAACTACCACCAGAAGGCAGACGAGGAACTCTTATGGTCAACATCATACATGCGTTCTTGGTTGTATGGCTATTCAGTACTAGCCAAGTTTCAAGCCTTAATGTCTTTCCCAGCATAGGCCTGTCAGATTTACGGCTCTTCCTGTTCACTTCAGGGTGAGAGGAAATAGCTGTGGGTGTTTTGGCACAGAAAATTAGGCACATGACACAGATCCGTTGCACATTTATCAAAATACCACACCACGTCAAAACACTGCTAGATACAGAGAAAAACCCACTGGCTCACAAAGGAGTATTGGGTGACCACCCTCTCATCTCTTTTGAGATGGGCCCTATGCCAAAATCCGGCAACTTTATTGCCAAATTACGGAGAGCCACCAGAATATCAGACATGAACATCATGAGCCAAGTTTATTCCAGCAGGCCAGGTCCAAAGACATCCCATTGGAGAAAATAGATTTAACCCTTTTCGCAAATGGCAAGATGGGGTGATGGACGGGCTGGGCAGTTGTGACGAGGGAAAGAGGGATTCTGGGAACAGAATCTTTTTGTCCGGGAACTTCCGCTTAGCTAACAGAACTGTTGGCTCACACCCAAGCGATGTTTTTGTCAAAAGGGGAAAAGGGGTTACTATCTGTACAGGGAACGAGGTTTCCTGACCTCAGCTGGAAAGAGGCCATTGGGCATGTTGGTGCGATGATCGCTCTCTTGGAAGCTGATTGGAAACCAAAAGGTGCTGTTATGCGCCACAGGGGGCGTCAGAGGGGAGAGGGTCAGGTCAGTTAGGGAGACAGCATTCAAGAAACCACCATTCGTAATGTCACAAGTCAAAAGCTCAGGCCCACAGGAAGGAGAATACAAATACACCACAGGTAGGAGGATTGGGCCCTGAGTGAGAAAAGGGGAGTGACAAGGGAACATTATCGTGATGCCAGACCACCGCGTCTTCATCCCATAAGGATAAAGACATGACACATAGTCCAACATTTTCATGAAAACACCCATTTAGGTGAATCTGCATCAGCAGCCTTGCTGGGAAGGCAAATGCATCCAACATCAAGACAGCTCACCGTTTGAAGCAATCTTCTGCCCGCGCAGAAAGAATTAACAGGACACTGAAAACAGTTTGGCAAAGATTTGTCAAGAGACAGGACTTAATTGAGACTGGCTTTGCCAATGGCTTTACTGAGAGTCAGGTGCACGCCTCACAAGAAAACAGGGTTATCCCCTTTTGAGAGACTATACGGAAGACCACCGTTAAACTTAAAGACTATAAATGGACTGCCTTTGGATAGCCATGTGTTAGGAAATCAACAGACATTGCAGCAAGTTCAGATGCTAGGGAGACAGTTAGAAAAACTGAATCAATATACTGCAGATTTGCGACCACCGTTCCCTACCACTCCTCTCCACTGTTTTTCTCCAGATGACGAGATTCTAGTGAAAGAGTGGAACGTTCAGCCGTTACAGTCGAGATGGAGAGGGCCTTATGTCGTTCTGCTGGCTACGCCAACTGCCATAAAGGTCGAGGGAATCCGTCCATGGATTCATTATACGAGGGTAAAGCGAGCTCCGGCTGTTTGGGAGTCTTCCAGTTGTCCAGAAGACCCGTTAAAGATAAAAATCAGCAAAAAGCGTCAACATCCGGTCTGAGGGACGACAAGGTCACTGAAGAACTTTCTACGGATACCAACGGCCTGCAGTCAAGCGAACGTGACCCAACGGAACGTAGATGGAAAGTACCTAAGACTTTCTCCTTAAGGTGGTGGTTTGAGATATTAATGGGACATAGGCATGAGAGAAAACCACCTACAGGAGTACGAACTGTGTTTGGGTACATGACTTTGATTCTTATACTATGCATAACTGGAACACATGGAGGGTGGGACCAAAATCTGTTCCATAAGTTAAGTAACAACATGACACATGAGCTTAGCCTCAAGGACTGCTGGGTTTACAGCCACGGCCCATCCAGTCACAAACAAGGGTGGCCTGTGGTTCCAACAGCCCTATTAACGTTGCAGGGCTGGAACGACACTATTTGTCAACAAACATACAACAAACATGATGCAGATAAGGCTCAGTTCATGATTTCATACCGTTTCCCAGCGCTGGAAGCACCCCTGTGCTACAAGAAACAGAGAGGAAGGAAAATATGAGCTGTTTAATAGAATTGAGCTGGGGGCATATCCAGCATGTAATTACACCATCACAATACATGATCGCTACATGTCACATTGTAGCCGTAAGACAAGAGGAATTTGGACCTGAGGATGAAGTACTCAAATTGTACTCACATTTTATATGGAAATCATCAGAAAGATGCATTAGTTAACTTAATGCAAGACATACCTGCTTGTCATACAGGTAATCAGTTGGAAAACCTTCCAGAAGGGTACCTATGGATTTGTGGCAGGTGGGCGGGATGATATCTGCCCATAGCATGGAATGGAATTTGCACCATAGGTACTTTGTGACCGGGAGGGTTAAAAATATACCCCAGAAAGACACCAGTTACTAATTTACATATGCATGTTCAAAAGAGATCAACCAACTCAATAGATAAATATGGATACGACACAGACCGCACATGTCTCACGGAGACACAAAGGTTCCTGGCAGTCATGACACCAGGTATGGGAGTGGCATGGAATATAAGACAACTACGTGTATTATCTTACGAATTGGAGCTGTTGGCAAATGATACAGCCAGGGGGACAGGTGATTTGCAGATTGAGATTAATTCTCTGGCTGGGTGTAGCACCCATGGGCCCGTTCGTGCCAATGGGAGGGGGCGAGGCACCGGGGGTCCCGATGCCATTAGGTCCCGCACAGGCTGAAGGGGACTCGGAGGATGAGTTGGAAGGCCCAGACCAAGACTGGACAGCAGTGCAATTGCCCAGTCCACCTGCAGAGAGCTTTAGCCTGGGATTTCGGTGGGAGCATTCTCCCGGAGAAGGAGCGGACCAGGTGGAGATGGGAGGCAGCGGCTGCAGATAGCGGAGATAGTTATGAGTTCCCAAACGGCCGAGGTTCCCAAGACCTGGCCGGCAGCAGCAGATGGAGGCCAGCGGGCTGGGAAAGTTCGGGGGAGGCTGCTTCTCAAGGAGATAGCGATACTGAACTGGAAGA
>JARBWK010002338.1:0-15390 GCA_030556195.1 Anolis apletophallus
AAGATGGAGGCATTACTTTTCATTCAACTCTCGTATCACAGATTGTCAAACATGCCATAACATTTAATAGTTGCATTGGAAACAGTAACATTTAGCAACCTTAGTCACATTAAATCACTACTTGGAAATGATTACAGTTTCTAAAATATACATCGTTACACAATTGTTATTGCAATCGTTCATGTATCTCTATTAATTTACATCATGCTTTCTGTGTCTCCCCCTCCCTGTAAACAACAAATAGAGTCAGGATTAGGGTTATGTCCAAGGTTACAGTTTCAGTTTGTTTGCATTATGAATGTTTGACAAAGTATAAAATTAGTATATTACTATTGTGTGTTTAATAACACTTTTTAAAAGTTTACTGAGTGTTTCTTTGGCTGCATTGGGTGATACGCTTTTGCCTCTCCTTGCTTGTCTGCAAAACCAATGCGTCAGCAGGGAAAAGAAAAGGCCAGGACCTTGCCATGCTTGACGGCTCCCATGCAAAGCATCCTGCTGAGCTCAGGGATTTGGGGTTTGGTTTGTGTGCATGTGCAGGGGTTTGGGATAGGCCTTCTTCATTGCTATTCTGCTCCACGGATCCTGGATATCATCCAAGACTTAACGGCAGCACCCGGGACTCTCAGAATGGTTAACTCTTCCTAGATCCATCAAGCATTCGCTGGCTTTTTTGTCCTGGGGCCAAGGAACACACCGATGGGCCCCTTCCATTAGCCTTTAACCAGAGCTCATCCGGTTTGGTTAATTGTAACTCAGGTGAATTGGAAAGTACAAAGAAGCTAGTAAAATGTGGGCCAGACAAGAAAAAGGTTCCATCTAAACATTGGGAAGAACTTCCTAATGGTAAGAGCTAATCGGCAGTGGAATATTCTACCTGGGAATCCGGTAGAGTCTCATTCTCTGGAGGTTTTAAAGTAAAGGCTGGATGGCCATCTGTTGGGAGGGATTGTATTGTGTCTTCCTGACCTTGGAGGGGGTGTGGTCTCTTCAAATTCTATCTATAATTTTATGCTAATGTTAAGTTTATTGGGAATTGGGTTGCTGAGAATTTTTTGGGCTGTATAGCCATGTTCTGGCAACATTCTGAGGGCGAACCATCGAGACCCCCCTGCATTCAAGTTGATCTGACCTGCAGCAGGGAGTTCTGCAGTTCCCAGATGTTCCAGTTGGGCCAAGCATCGCTGGGAGTGTGGCTACAGCAGCAGTTCAACCAAAGGACCTTTTTTCCTTTACTTCCTTCCCCAATCCTAACATTGTAACAAATCCCCCAATAAAGGAAACCTTAGATTGCAACTTTACCTCTCTATAAGTGATACTTTGTGTCTTTTGCTATCTCAAACTCATTCTAAACATGCTCTTACGGCATCCCGGGAAGGCCACAACTGCATCTCTTTAAAACGCGGATACGGAAACCCATCGGTTTAAATTCTCTCCTGATGTTTTGCCTGCATCTGTGGCTGGTTGATCCTCTGAAGATGCCAGCCACAGATGCAGGTGAAACAACAGTAGAGAATGCTACTGGGACATGGCTATACAGCCCAAAAAACTCACAGAACCCCTGTGATTCTAGTCATGAACTTATTGGTAATTGGTTGACCAGGAGATTGACAAAGGATGCTTCCCAATAGCTCCTTTCATTCATCTTGGGGAGATGTAACCAATGGGGTGCAACATGGTTTTGTCCTGGGCCTTTCAGGGCTATTCAGCATCTCTATCAATGACTTGGATAATGGAAATACAAGGCATGCTGATCAAATTTGCAGATGGGACCTATTTATTTATTTATTTATTTATTTACAGTATTTATATTCTGCCCTTCTCACCCCGCAGGGGACTCAGGGCGGATTACAATGTACACAATACATGGCAAACATTCAATGCCATAGACCAGTGTTTTTCAACCTTTTTTGAGCCGCGGCACACTTTTTGTCATTTACAAAATCCTGGGGCACACCACCAACCAAAATGACACAAAATGACACTCTAACACAGTAATACATATAGTTAATATGTTTTTAAATGTATTTATACGCTCAGTGTGAAACCTGGGACAGTTTAGCTGAACACAACATAGATATCCTGGCAGGAATTGCAGAAAGACACAAACTTCCCACACAGAACTCCCATAACCAAGAGAAAATGCTATAAGAGTTTGGTGGGCATTGACCTTGAGTTTTGGAATTGTAGTTCACCTATATCCAGAGAGCACTGTGGACTCAAACAATGTTGGATCAGGACCAAACTTGGCATGAATACTCAATATGCCCAAATATGAACGCAGATGGAGTTCAGGGGAAATAGACCTTGACATTTGGGAGTTGTAGTTGCTGGGATTTATAGTTCTCCTACAATCAAAGAGCATTCTGAACCCCACAAATGATAGAACTGGGCCAAACCTCCCACACAGAACCCCCAGGAGGCAAGAGGAGGTCTCTACTTGGGGAAAGGGAAGCGGGCCTTCCCAATGCATGGAGAGGGAGAGACCAAGTAGACAGCGGGGTGAGGGTGGGGGGGGGGGGGTGTTTGTAATTTTGTGCCTTTATCAAGGTAGGTTTCTTAGAGTTATTATACTTTAACACACTAGACTCCCCCCCCCCCTTTCCTGGAGGTTCCAATTTCCCAGGGCACACCTGATGATCACTCAGGGCACACTAGTGTGCCCCGGCACACTGGTTGGGAAACACTGGATTAGAGTCAAAAGTTACAAAATGAATTTCAGAAGGGAGAAATGTATGGTATTACATGTAGGCAATAAACATCAAATGCAAAGGTATTAGGGGCGTGGAAAATTTTGAAGGGCAATTAGGAAGTTGTAAAATTTGTATAAATTCATACTGGGCAAAGCAATTCAAGAGACAGATATAGAGAAGCTGGAAGGGGTCCAGAGAAAGGGGATCCAAATCATCAAATGCCTGGAAACAATTATTCCCTCTGAAGAGTGACTGCTTCAGCAAAGGATCGCTGCCTTGCCATGGTGCTGGAGCTTGAGCACCTCAATGATGCCACAAGCAAAACCGTGAAGGGACACCCAAGACAGAGTCATGGCAGAGAGGTCAGACAAAGCGCGATTCCTGGGAAAGGCAATGGCAACCCATCCTGGTATTCTTGCCAAGGAAACTACCATATTTTCCGGCATATAAGACAACCCCAACTTTTCCAGTTAAATTATAGAGTTTGGGATATACTCGCCAAATAAGACTACCCCTCTTCCAACGCACACCAAATAAAAAATGGAAAAGCATCAGATTTGATTTCAATATGGTAATTTTCCTATTACTGTACCTCCTTCTCTGCCTCTCAGATCTCGCACATGTGCACCTGCACCGCTTCACTGCCGTCTTCAGGAGCGAGATCTGAGAGGCAGAGAGGAGGTACGGTAATAGGATACAAGGGCGGGCCAGACAGGTAAAAGAGGTGTGTTTTCTGGGCCCAGAGCCACTCTATCTCTTTTTTCCATACCCCAGGCACCCCGGACGCCTGCAGCTTGCTCCGCCCTTCACTTACACCTTCCTGGTAAGGCGCCCCTTCACCTCACCATTGGGACCACATTAAGTCCACAAATCCTGCTGAATGGATTTTCTTCTACCGTACTTGTACAGCGTCACTCTTAATGCTTTCATACAGTCGCTGCATATGGCAGGGACATGGCCACTGCCTTTTTGAGCCCCCCCCCCCCCCATATGCGGCAATCACAGTTTCTCCAATCAGGATTGGAAGTTTCAGCACCTGCTCTATAAGACGACTCCCAGCCTCCTGGTATATAAGTCAAATCCTGCATATAAGACAACTCCCACATATAAGACGACCCCTAAATATTTTCTTGGGTTAAAAAGTAGTCTTATATGCCAGAAAATATGGTAAATGGATCAGTATTCATGGTCAATACGATTTGTGAAACTCTTTGTTGAAATGCTTATGAATGTGTATATGGATTGTATTAGAGAAGCTTTATTTTCTCATGGAAGTCGCCGCCCTGACAAAGTTCCCCACGAAACGGGTCTGGATCCATTCATCCCCTTCCTGTAGGCATTTCTCAGCTGTCTCTTTGCTATTTCTCATCCCCGACACCCACGGACGGATGCCCGCCCAACACTCTATGGATTGTTCAGCCTTTGCCATCTAGCATGACTGAGCACTGGAGAGCACAATATTTACCTTTTGTGGAATTTACAAGTGCCTCATTTGAGGAGCGTTTGACTACTGCTACCTTCTCTCCCTATGCGGGACTGAACCATCCCACCTATTGCGGTGGCTTATCCGTGAGTTACATGGACTACTTATCGTGGACTTTTCTTAACACGCCCAATAGCAGCGTGAGTACAAACTTTGTTTGTGTTGAACGCTTAATGTGCTGAACTCTTAATGTGCTGTACTCTATATGTGCTGAACTCTTTTTGTGCTGAACTCTTGATATGTTGAACTCCTTATGTATGGTATATCGGTGGAATAGATTGCACCCCTTCATTTTAGAGGTTTGCGATATTTAAAATATATATACTTCATAGATATATGATTATTGAATACCGCTTGTACTCCTAGCTTGTTGTTGTTGTAGATACGGAACATAGAGTAGATTTATTTTGCTTGTTTCTTAGACCAAATGGATCAGTACAACCAGATATATGTTGGTATGCCATTGGAAGATGGGACTCCCTGGTCGGAAAGATGGTCAAAATGCTACTGGGGAGGAGCAGAGGATAAGTTCAACTAGCCCCAGATGTAATGACGCAGCTTGCTCAAAGCCGAAAGGGAAGCTAGCGGCTGACGTTGCTGGAGGTGAATGATAAATCTGATGCTCTAAAGGTCAATACACCATAGGAACCTGGAATGTAAGATCTATGAGCCAGGGCAAACTAGATGAGTTGTAGTGTTGGAGGAAAATTCTAAGAATGCCTTGGACTGCGAGAAGATCCAACCAGTCCATCCTCCAGGAAATAAAGCCTGACTGCTCGTTGGAGGGAAGGAGATTCGAGGCAAAGATGAAGTCCTTTGGCCACATTATGAGAAGATAGGAAAGCTTAGAGAAGACAATGATGCTGGGGAAAATGGAGAAAGGAAGAGGGGCCGACCAAGGGCAAGTTGGGTGGAGGGTATCCTTGAAGGGACTGGCTTGATTCTGAAGGAGCTGAGGGTGGTGACAGCCGACAAGAAGCTCTGGCCTGGGATGGTCCAGGAGGTCACAAAGAGTCGGAAGCAACTGAACGAATAAGCAACAAAATAGTGGCTGAGAGAGCTGGGAACTAGGGGTGGTTGATCCATAAAAATTTGATTCTAAACTCGTGTGTGTGGGAATTTCCGTTGATGGGTCGTTATAGAAATTATTACAATTTTAAAAAAATAAATTTTGTGATTGAAACGTAACTAATAATGAATTTTTGTTATTACTCATTACGTCAGCTGGGAGGGAAGAATGGATGGCAAGCCCTGAACTCTCCCCCCCCCCCCAGCTCAGAAGCATCGGGATTAAATTTAAAACGGGATGGCTCTGAGGTGCGGGGAAAGGAAGTGTGTGTGGATGCAAGGCACACACACACACCTTTCTCCCCCCGCCCCCTCAGTGCTATCCTGCGTTATATTTAACACGGGATGGCTCTGAGGTGCGGGGAAAGTAGGGAGGCGGGTCCCGGTTTATTGCCAAGGACAGAAGGAGGCGGGGATTCGCGTCCCCACCTCCTCCTCTCTTTGACAATAAACCAGGACCCTTGTCCCGGTTTATTGCCAAGGAGAGGAGGAGGAGGGGACGGGGCCCTCCCTGCCCCTCCTCCCTGCCAGGGTCTAAACCACGCCAAGCCTTGGCGCGGTTTAGATCCTGGCAGTGGAGGAGGAGGGGACGGGGCCCTCTCTGCCCCTTCTCCCTGCCAAGGTCTAAAGCACACTATACACAAAGCTAAACCACAGGGCATAAAGGGGCAGATCTATGGGAATAGAGGAATAGACACGTGTTTGAGGTAAAAATCACAGGTATAATCATATGAACAAATTCAAGTGCTAAATAGCATAACAATCTCACAAAAAGCACAATGCAGGGGACTTTAATGGTATAGTTGACGAAAAATTGGATAAGAACTATAGTAACCAAAAAAATAGAACAGCATCAAGCAGACTCCCCAAAGCCTTTTTTGAGTGTGTACAAAGTTTTGATTTAAAAGATGTCTGGCGATCTCAAAACGAAAAAGTCAAAGATTTCACGTTCTTCTCCGGGAGGAGAAAGACGTGGACCAGAATTGACATGATCTGGATGTCTAGGAATATTCTTAACAACAATGGTGGGGCGAAAATCCATGCAAGACAAATCTCAGATCATGCACTAGTCGAGACCATAATTAAATTTGGGCAAAAACAGTTTTCCTGGAAACTTGAGGACTGGCTCCTCAAGTCAGACTCCCAAATCCAGAAGAACAAAGAATTACTAAAGGAATACTTTGAATTAAACAACTTACCTGAAATAAGTATAACTAACATATGGGACGCTGCTAAAGCAGTAATGCGGGGAAACTTTATCGCCCAAAGACATCATTTGAATAAAAAAAAGAATAGTGAAATGGCATCGCTGAATGCAGAACTGGACAAATTGGAAGCTCAATTAAAAAGGAATCCAAATAATATGAAAATAGCTAAAAATATTCTCTTAACGAAAAAACAACTAAGCCTGTTATCGCTAGACCAAATAGAAAGAAAAATGAAGTACTTGAAACAAAGAAACTTTGAAAACTCAAACAAACCCGGGAAATGGCTTGCCTACCAGTTTAGAAAACAAAAACAAAGTAACATTGTGAATAAAATTAAAAATCGAGACAAGATAATGGTGCAAGACAAGGAGATATTAAAAGAATTTAGAACTTTCTATAAAGAACTGTATAATACTAACAATCTAAACAAGGAAGATATTCAAAAATATATAGATGCTCTAAGATTAGATAAAATCGAGGAAACTGATAGAGAACTATTAAATAAGCCCATCACTGATGAAGAAATCAATCTTGCAATTAAAAAATTAAAAACGGGAAGGCCCCGGCCCGGACGGCTTGACCGATCAATTTTACAAAAAATTCAAAGAGGAACTGGTGCCCTTCCTAAAAAAAGTGATGAACAATGTGCTCTCTTCCGGAAACCTCCCAGAAACCTGGAAAAGGGCTAATATAATAGTCTTTGCGAAAGAAGGGAAAGACCCAGAAAAGGTAGAAAACTACAGACCTATTTCCCTTTTAAACCAAGACTATAAACTTTTTACAAACATACTGGCATCAAGATTTAAAATCTTTCTTAACAAATGGATTGGCAGGAACCAGACTGGATTCCTTCCAAGACGCCACATGAAGAACAACATAAGAAATATTATCAATCTGATAGAACACCTCGACAGGAATATTGACCAAAAGGCTGCATTCGCTTTCCTCGATGCGGAGAAAGCATTTGACTGCTTAAGCTGGGATACTATCGAAATATTATTAAGGGAATTGGACTTGGGTGCATCTTTTATCACAGCGATTAAAGGGATTTACCACCACCAACTGGCAAGTGTCATAGTAAACGGCACAAAATCAGAACCATTTGAGATTATGAGAGGGGTTAGACAGGGCTGTCCCCTGTCCCCTTTAATTTTTAATTTTATTCTTGAATTACTTCTCAAAAATATCTCCAAGGACCCAGAACTTAAAGGTATCCAAATCGGCAAAGTTAGCTATAAAGTTTTCGCATTCGCCGATGACTTAGTATGTGTTATTCAAGATCCCACGGACAACATAGAGCTTTGGCTAAGAAAGATAAATAAATTTGGGGAGATCTCCGGCTTCAAGCTGAATAAGAAGAAATCTAAACTCATAACTAAAAACATCAAAGGTGAAGAATTAAGAGAGATTGAGATCAAGTCAGGAATGGAGATAGTGAAGAAATTCAAATATTTAGGAATCACTTTAACTAATAATAACTGCCAATTAGTCAAAAACAATCATGAATATTTGTGGAGAGAAGTTAAGAATGATTTAACAAGATGGCAAACCTTCAATTTATCCTTACTGGGCAGGATCTCCACCATCAAAATGAAAATATTGGGGGGCTTCGGCCTACCCAACCTGATTAAATACTACGAAGCAAATTGTCTCGAGGGGATGAGAATGTGGGCACTACTAAACAACAGAGAAATGCTTAACCTAGAAGGCCCAAAGAATAGACATGGATGGCATGGCTATCTGATTTATAACAAAGCGGTTTCAGATTCGAACTTTAAAAACCATATAATCAGAGCGGCCGCATTAAATACTTGGAATAAATTTAAAAAGATCATATACCCCAAGATCCCCCTCTGGACATCCCCCCCTCGAGGCCTTACAGATAAATAAAAGGCAAGATGGAAATTGGCCGACCTACGCGGAACTAATGAAAATTGAGGGATCCTTAGTTCTTTTAAAAAAACAGGAGGAATTAACACATTTAAATCTAAATTGGTTTCAATATACCCAAATTGCAACAAGATATAACGAGGATAAAAAAACAGGGTGGATGATACACCCCTCGAAAGGGAAAAAAATCTGGCTTTATACTGAGAGAAAAACAGTCAGCAAAATTTATAATTTCCTATTGGAAAAAGAGTTTGAAAGAAAACCAACTAAGGACTACATGAAAAAATGGGCGGCAAATCTGGGATTTGATATCCCTAGAGATGACTGGGAGAATTTATGGAAAGTGAAGCAAAAATTTAATTATGCTTATTGCCTAAAGGAAAACACATACAAAATGATGTATAGGTGGTATATTACCCCCCACCAACTTGCAAAGATTAATAAGAGTAATCAGGACTCATGTTGGAAATGCCAAAAAGAAAAGGGAACTTTCTTTCATCAGTGGTGGACATGTAAGATGGCCTGCTCCTTTTGGAATATGATACACAAAAATATTCTAAAAATCTTTCAAAAAAATTGGACAAAAAAACCAGAACTGTACCTTCTTAACATAACGGGACTAGGACTGAGTAAACCAAATGATAAATTACTAACTTACCTCATTATTGCAGCCCGTATAATCTACGCCAGGATGTGGAAAGCCCCGGAAACTCCAAAAGAAGAGGCCTGGATTATAAAAATCATAGAAATAGCCGAAATGGACAAACTCACCTGTTGGCTAAGATACAACTCTAACACGGCATTCGAAGACACGTGGAAACCCTTTATTAAGTTTATTAAAGAGAATTATAATTTAGATCTAAAAGGTTTTAATTTTTAAAGGAGGTAACCCCCTCTGAACCAAGATATTTGTACCATTAACTTTGACAGAAAAGTATGGAGATGTGAAGTCCAAATCTTGTTTTCTTTGTTCATGTGTAATGTAACCACTCCCTAACCCCTCCACACCCTTTCTTTTCCCTCTCCCGCCCCTCCCCCAATCTTCCCTGTCCCCCCAACCCTACTGACATCGGTTGCCCCCTGTGTGTCCATTTTGTGTTGTATTTGTGTTTTTATCAATAAAAACCATTAAAAAAAAGCACAATGCAATGCAATTCATTCACAGTGTTCCAAATTCACATAATAACAATAGTAGTGCCCCTACAGTGGTATAGGGCCAAGTGCAATATTCCAACAGAATATGTGTACCCCTATCAATAGTCAAGAGTATAATAACTCATAGGCTAACGACTGAGTCAGAAAGGGAGCCTTGGTGGGTTGAAGAGCTGGCAAGCTGCTGGATGGGCAGGCGCCAACGGCTGGAGGTAAGCTGACGACGCCAAGATGGCCGTTTTGCGTAGACTCCGCTTTCTCAGGGCGCTCGAAACTTCTGACCGCTCCTCCCCAGTGTTGTAGTAACACAATAAGGACTCAAAGTCGATACAGGAGATTTCGCGTTTCTGCGTTCTAATACATGTGTAGCAACCCAGTTCCCTTTCGTGCCTGGGGGGCAGGGGGCAGCACCGGGGGTCCCACTTGCATTAGGGCCAGCTGCAGTTGATGAGGACAAGGAGGAAGGGGTTGATGAGTTAGCTGGGCCTTCCTCTCCCACAGAGAGCCTGGCCTGGGATGATGAATGGCCTGACGGCTATGCTAGCTGGGAAGTTCAGGCTGACCCTGAGAGCGATGATTCAGATCAGTATGAGAACCCAGGTGGTTTCGGGTCGCAGGAAAGGATCAGGGAAACAGTGGAGGATGAGCCCATGGAAGCTGAAAGGGAGTTCAGCTCTCACGAAGATAGTGACCCAGGTGCTGGGAGGCAAGGACGGAGCTTTGATAGGAGACGGAGCATTGAGTCCAGCAGGAGAGATTGGCACCGCAGTCTAGAGTGCCAGAGAAGCGCTAGATCCCATAGCACAGATTGGCGCAGAAGCCTAGAGCATCGGGGGCCTCGCCAAGGGGATTAAGTATAGGATCCGTGGGAAAGGATCCTCAGTAGCTCGGCCACTTCTATTCTAAGAGGAGTGAAGTGAGCGGAGTTCCACGGAGCCAAGTTGCCGGCTCAAGCCTTGCCAAGAAGTTTCTTGGGGTTGTTCATGAACTTTGCCTTGTTTTTGCCACGGACCAAGTCCTTGATCCGCATAGTTTTGCGGAGCCTTTGCTACGTTTGCCTTTGGATTATTACTTACGGACTCTTTACTTAGTTAGCTGATTACCGTCTCTGTGTGTGTGATTAAGGGGCTGGGCCAAGACCCTGCATCGTGACAACATGTCAATGCTGTGAGTCATCTCCGGGCTGGAGATTGTTATGCTATTTAGAACTTGAATTTGTTCATATGATTATACCTGTGATTTTTACCTCAAACACGTGTCTATACCTCTATTCCCATAGATCTGCCCCTTTATGCCCTGTGGTTTAGCTTTGTGTATAGTGAGTTGTTACCAGTGATTGCTCTGTTTGTGTATTGAAGATCTAAAGCACGCCAAGCCTTGACGCGCTTTAGATCCTGACAGGGGAGGAGGAGCGGACAGGGCCCTCCTTGCCCCTTCTCCCTGCCAGGATCTAAAGCGCGCCAAGTCCCAGTTTATTGCCAAGGAGAAGAAGAGGCGGGGGCGCGAATCCCCACTTCCTTCCCTGCTTGAGAATAAAGCACCCGCCTCAGCTCTCAGCTCGCGAGAGGAGAAAGGCGGGTGCTGCTGCCCTCCAGTCTCCTCTCGCGAGTTGAGAACTGAGAGGGGAAAAAACGACCTAATAACGTGACCTTTAGAAAAATGGCGGCACCCAGGTTTGGTATAGAAATTACACTACACCCCGAGGGTAAAAAAACTTTGAAATTAATTTTAAATATGAAAATTAGCAGATTTCAAAGTATTTAAAACCAGAGATATCCACCCCTACTGGGTACAGTTAGGTTGGAAAAGAGAAGGCTGAGAGAGAGCCATGTTTAAATATTTGAATGTGTGTCATATTAAGGAGAGAACCAGCTTGATTTCTGCTGTTGCAGAGACCCAAACCAATGAGCTCCAATTACAAGAAAAGAGACCTAATTCATTTCTTCAATGTAAATACTGGACTTCAGTTTTCTTGACAGTGGCACGCTTTTGGAAGGTGCTAAGCATTGGAAACCTGCCACCGAGGTCGCCTTTCCTTCCTGGGTGAAAAGAATACGATCTATCACTTTCACAGAAAAAGCTGACATTCGGGATAAAAAACATCAAGAGGGCAAATGGATGGAGACAAATTTGCTTCAATCAAGTGCCCATTTGTTATTATTTGAACAAATTTGGGAAAGCATTTGAACTTGAATTTGAAATGTACTGGGCCAAGGACATGTCCTTCATGGTCAGCCGTGCCAAAGCCCGTTCCGCCAGGTCCTCGTTGACGGGAGGTCCCCAGGTCGCCCGGATCGCCGCCAGGAAAGTGTCCAAAGTAGCCACATGAGGAGACGCTGCATTGATGAGGGAAGTTGCCCAAGTCGCCGCCATCCCCTCCATGCAGTTGAACACGAACCCCACCTGGGCTCGGGGGGTGGCAAACTCGTTGGGCCGCAGCTCCAGGTACATCCTGACCTGGGCAATAAAAACTTCCACCGCCGCTGGATGTCCATTGAAACGTGCCGGGGCATTCACCGACGGGTGCCGCCCCGCTCGGGTTCGCAACTCTGCCACCTCCTGCTGCAACGCCACCACCTGCTGATCCGTCAAGTTAGCCATGGCGACAGTGGGGACGATGGGAGCCTGGATGCGCTTCCGGTTCCTGAGCACGTCCCGTGGTGCGAAAAGGGGTTCGAGGAGTTCTCCGGCCAACTGTCACAATCGCCGACTTAGAACTGCCCCCTTTAACACACACGGAGACGTAGTAAAGGCTAACTATGTTTATTGAATAAAACAAGTCCAAAAAAGCAATTCACTTAGAAAGTTCATAGAATAGAGCAATCAGCACGAAGCTGCAGTTCAGTAAAGTAAGTAAAGTTCCAAAAGGTAAATCCAAAGACGAATGTGGTAAAAAGCTTGGCAAGGCTCGGATTCAATCTGAACGAAGCAAGGGATCCGCACCAATGCGAATCGGAAACAAGGCAAGGTCTTGGTCTAAGGCGAGCCAAACTAGGCTCCAAGATTCACTCCGCTTCAACGCCCTTCAGATCAGACGTGGCCGGAGAACTGACGATCAGTTCCCACGGGGCCGTTCTTAATCCCTCGGCCTGGACCCCCGACGATCTAGGGCCCGCGCTCCAGTCTCTACTTTCCGAACGGCGACGGTCTAGGGACAGATGCCAGCTCCTCCTGCCCTGCTCTATGTCCCTGCGCCTGTTATGAGAATGGCCCCGCTCTTCCAGTCCAGTATCGCTATCTTCCTGAGAAGCAGCCTCCCCGGAGTTTCCCAGCCGCTAGCCTCCATCTGCTGCCCGGCCAGCTCTTGGGAACCTCGGCCGTTTGGGAATTCATAACTATCTCCGCTATCTGCTTCGCTGCCTCCCATCTCCACCTGGTCC
The DNA here is from genome assembly GCA_030556195.1 of Anolis apletophallus. Taxonomy (NCBI): domain Eukaryota; kingdom Metazoa; phylum Chordata; class Lepidosauria; order Squamata; family Anolidae; genus Anolis; species Anolis apletophallus. Next base: position 12,875 of record JARBWK010002338.1, read on the forward strand.
GCTCCTCCCCGGGAGAATGCTCCCACTCGAGATCCCAGGCTAAACTCTCTACAGGTGAACTGGGCAAAGGCACGGCTGACCAATCTTGCTCTGGGCCTTCCAACTCATCCTCCGAGTCCCTTCCAGCCTGTGCGGGTCCCAATGCCAACGGGACCCCGGCGCGTCACCCCCCCCAGTGGCACGAACGGGCCCATGGGTGCTACAAATTGATACACAGATAAGAACATAAGAACATAAGAAGAGCCATGCTGAATCGGACCTCAGCCCATCTAGTCCAGCATTCTGTATCACACAGTGGCCCACCAGTTGTACACGGGGATCTCGAGCAGAAGGGAGGGCAAAACCCTGACCTGCTCCCGACCCCCACAACCAGTACCCAGGGAAATCCTGCCTACCTCAACCAACTCCGAGGTGGCACTTGAATGTCCTTTTCAGTAACTACCGATACACTTGGTATCCATGAATCTGTCTAATCCTGCCTTGAAGCTGTCCAGGCTGACCGCTGTCACAACCTCCTCTGGAAGTGAGTTCCATAACCCAATGACCCTCTGGGTGAAGAAATATTTCCTTTATTAGTCCTAATTTTCCTACCTTGGAGCTTCAGGAGTGCCCTCTAGTCCTAGTGTTTTGTGACAAAGAAAATAATTTTTCTTTATTCACCTTTTCTATCCCATGCATGATTTTATACACTTCGATCAAGTCACCTCTTAAACGCCGTCTTTCAAGGCTGAAAAGACCAAGGCGTTGCAACCTGGTTTCATAAGGGAGCCGCTCCATACCTTGGATCATTCTTGTTGCCCTTTTCTGTACCTTTTCCAGTTCCGTTATATCCTTCTTAAGGTGCGGAGACCAGAATTGTACACAGTACTCCAGATGTGGCCTTACAATCGATTTGTAGAGAGGTAATACAACATTTGCTGACCTATTTTCGATTCCCTTCCTGATCATGCCAAGCATAGAATTTGCTTTTTTCACTGCTGCTGCGCACTGGGTGACATCTTCATTGAGCTGTCCACCAAGACCCCAAGATCCCTTTCCTGGTTTGTCTCGGAAAGCTTTGACCCCATCAATTGGTAGGTGTAGATCTTGTAATTAAGTTGAAGGTCATGTTGACAATTTATTTTTGATTTTCCTTTTCCTGTTTTTTCTTTTTTTTTAGCAACAGTGTTCAGTTTACTTTAACTTTGCGGCATCAGACAAAGGCAGTATTGTTAAAATCTCAATTAAAATTTAACAACAGCAATAACAACATGGACTGCTTTTTTTGTCAAGAGCGACTTGAGAAACTGCAAGTTGCTTCTAGTGTGAGAGAATTGGCCATCTGCAAGGGGGCTCCTGGATGTTTTTTTGTATGTTTTTACCATCCTTGTGGGAGGCCTCTCTCATGTCCCTGCATGGGGAGCTGGAGCTGACAGAGGGAGCTCATCCCCACTCTCCCCGGATTCGAACCTGTAACCTGTAGGTCTTCAGTCCTTCTGGCATGAGGGTTTAACCCATTGTGCTGCAAGTTGCTTCTGTTGTGAGAGAATCAGCCATCTACAAAGATGTTGCCTAGGGGGCACCCATATGTGTTGCAATCCTGCGGGAAGGCTTTTCTCAGGTCCCCCAGGGTTTGGGGATTTATATTGAGCGAGTAGCTTGATGTCTTCATTTTCTGAAACTTTTTCAGGCTTGTGATCCCACCAGTTCTTTGTCATGGTCAGACGGTGTTTGTGGCACAAGTTCCAATGAATCATCTGAGCAACGGTGTTATGCTTCTGCTTGTAGTTCGTCTGTGCGATTTTCTTGTAGCAGCTGAGGATGTGATCCATCGTTTCGTCTGCTTCCTTGCTGAGTCTACACTTGGGATCTGTCGCCAACTTTTCAATTCTGGCTTTGACGGCATTGGTTCTAATGGCTTGTTCTTGGGCTGCCCTCCGTCTCCTTTTTCCAAGTTCCATTTGTGAACCACAGCCATGTTTCTTCCCTGTCAATTTCACTCTCAATTTTTCTCAGGAACTGTCCATGGAGAGCCTTCTTAGGCCAGTTTTCTCTTCGGCCTTGCATTATATTTTCACGGTATTACGTCTTTGGCTTTTGCACTTTAAGCAGTTTTCTGCTATTGGCTTCCCTCAATGTTGGTTCTTGACTACCTTTCCCATCATCTGCCAGTCCATGTTTCTCACCTTCGTCTACTGTTTGTTTCCCTTGCTGAAGCCCTCTCTCTCCTCATGATTTTCTGGGCAGGTAAAGTCTGTCGACATCACTACGTGGGTGTTAGGAGGAGTGGATTGACTGGCCCAAGGGAACTAATCTCCTTGAGCCATAAAAATTCCCAAATATTAGGTTAAATCAAAATCTTTCTTGCATGGACAAAAGAAATGCAGATACCCCTCCTGAACGGAGGAAGAGCCCTCAGGGGCAGATATCTCCTATTGACATAAGTGATCAAACATCGAAGCAGCCCATTTGGTCAAGCTTTTGTCTCTGGCAGCTGGAACGTTGGCACGAGATTCAGAATGGAGTCTGGGCCAAAA
>JARBWK010002339.1:0-15385 GCA_030556195.1 Anolis apletophallus
TTTTATTATAAGTAGCTCGCATGCTGAAAAAGTGTGGGCACCCTGTCCTAGATGGTTCATAAGGGAGATACATTCGGATAGGTAAGTTGGACCAAACCGTTTAGGGCTTTATAGGCTAAATGATTTCCCTCACATTGTATATATGAGGCGATCGGATCCTGCAATAGGAGAATATCCTATCCTTCCCCATAGGATAGCTCTCCAAGTTGGGTTTATTGTTGATGAGAGTTAGGAGAAGCACTCAGCTATTTCTTTTGTGGAAAAAAACACATAATGATATATGTGCGTGGCACTAACTGAAGCAGACAGCCTGTATGAAAAATAGAGCTACTGGGCACAACATTCACAATGTGTTCCAATTTTGGAGATTGTTCCGAGTGAGGTTCTGCTGGAAAAATGGCAGCAGTACTGATAACTGTTTGGCAGGAGGTGCGGTGGGCTGGATTTCTGTTCTCTCTCTCTGTCAAACTGTCAGTGCAAATGCTGACTGCTTGGGCACTAGTCCACTGGCTATGCGCATGAACAATTGGTTCAGGTTCGCAGTGTGCTGCCAGACAGTTGCCAGTTAAAATGTCCAGTTTCATTACACCTTCACCAGCTATAACACAGTCAAATAAATGAATGATATCCACAACAATTTTGTATAAGATGCAAGGCCTTACCTGTATAGCCTAAGTCACAAAAACAGACCCGGAAATACAGTCTCCATGGCCGCTGCAGTAACTGGTGCATGGCTCTGAGATGTACACCCCATCCAAACCAAAAGCAGGCACACTCTTCTGCGAATTGCTTTCTTGGATCCAGCGGAACCTGGTCTTACTGGGAAAAGAAAAATAGAGGCAGAATGCGAATGCGGGTTTCTTCCTTCCTTCCTTTAATGCCGTATTTCATGGCTTTTCAAATGAGGAACTAAAATTCAAGAATAAACTTTGCAATAAACATATGGCCACACAGACATCAGACTTTGTAGTATTAGAAACGAATGTCCAAAGAGACCTTTTTTGTTTATATGCTATCATTACTTCTATTAAATATTTAATGTTAGGTAATGGTATTCCAAGGTCAGGGGTGGTCCTACTGGTAGGCCAAGGACGCCACCGCGTGGGGCGCCATCTGGTAAAGGGCGCATTCCCCCGCCCGCCAGGCAGCGTCCGGCCTGACAACAAGCTCTCCTCCTTCTTTCTCCTTCTCCAAGTCCTGGGGCAGCCAGGCTTCGAGGGACGTGGCTCGCTCTCTCTCTCCACCTCGGCCCGGGGCCAGGCTGCTAAGGAGGAGAGAGTCTCACTACGGCTCAGCCAGCCCTCCTCCTCCTCGGGGCGCCAATGCCAGGCGGCTCTTCTTGTCCCAAGCAGACCGAGAGTGCCGGGCCCCCGCCAAGGGGCCCCAAGTGAGGGAGGAAGGCAGGAGAGGGCGGCGAAGAGGAGGCCCGCCAAGGGGCCCCAAAGGGGGTCTCACAATGGACGCACCAGCCCCCGACACAACACAACACAAGCCTCCTTTCCATGATCTACAAGCAGGGCTGCTTCAACTTTTCTCCCCCGCTCGCCACCCTTTTCCTCCTGGGAGATCTGTGCAGGATCCCAAGTATATAGGCAAATCACCAAACGGTGACTGAGAACAATTCAGCATCTGCAAAGCTTGTGAAACAGGCTTTTTTTCCTTCCCCTGGAAGCATGATTTTCTTATTCTGTAATTCCATCTATGCATAGAAAGGTCAGGATTTAGTTGTACTCATCCTCCCTGTTCTCCAACAAGCCTCTCACCTGAACTGAGTACTGTATGTGAGTCCTAAAATTAAAGAGATTTAGAGAACAGTCAATGATACCAGTTGCATTATAATCCTTGACATTACATGGATGAGCCTGGTCTGTACCAGGATGAAAGAGAACTAACTTAAATATCCATCCATATTGGTCTGAGCAGTTTGGAAACAGGGGATGAATAGTATAGAGCAGTATTTCCCAACCGCTGTAGTGTGCCGTGACGGACCTCCTGCTGTGCCGCGAGAAAAGCTCTCTGCCCCCCTTTCTTCCCCTCTCCTCCTGCCGAACCCCTGCTGCTTGGGGGAGGAGGACGAAGGGCCGGGCGGCGGTGAAGAAAAAGAAGAAGGGGCCAGGGCGCCGCCTACTTCGTCTGTTTCCCCAGCCAGCCTCCAATCCGCCATGACTCTCGCCCCTCGCTCGCTGAAGCCACGTGGAGGAGCCCCGCCCACTGAAGCCCGTCCACCGCTCATGCTCTTCCTCCTCCATGTGGCTTCAGCGAGCGAGGGGCGGGAGTCATGGCGGAGAGCGGCATTTGAGACGGGGACCATGACTCCCGCCCCTCGCTCGCACTGTCCCCTCAAGGCTGGAGAAGTTGTGGAAGAGCTGAAGCCGGTGGGAGGGGGCGGGGCATGGCCTGGCTCTTCCCCTCCCCCGGCTTTGGCACTCCCAGCAGCTGCTCCCAGCAGGCCACCATCCCCCAGCCATTCTTTACTGTGTTAGAGTGTCATTTTGTGTCATTTTGGTTGGTGGTGTGCCCCTGGATTTTGTGTGCCACGGCTCAAAAAAGGTTGGGAAACACTGGTATAGAGCAATAATCCTGAAATGCATTAGGACTAATTCCAGTTCTATTAACAGAGCAAATTCTAAAGTGGACAGATTCGGCACCAAGATATAAATCTGTCAGATATGTGTACAACGATTACAATGTTGACACCCCGAGAGGAACACAACGGTATTTATTTATTTATTTATTTATAGTTCACTTTTATATTCCGCTCCTCCCAGCAGGCTCGGGGCGGATCACATCAGGAATACAGGACGGCACGGCGTAACAACGGCGTGCGGCCGATTACAATCAATAAAAGCATAAAAACAAACAAAGCCACATTAAAACAGTTACAAACGTCAGAGCGTGGGTTAAAAGGACATACATCTGAGTTATCACCCCGAGCACCTAATTAAAGGCCAACCCAAAAAGGGCTGTCTTACATGCCCTCCGAAATGGGCCCAATTCCGAAATGGCTCGGGTACTCTCCGGGAGGGCATTCCAGAGCCCTGGTGCCGCCACAGAAAAAGACCTTTGTCTGGTCGTCGATAGGTGGCAGGGAGCGGACAGATGGAATTAACAACAGATTCTGTTCATCTGAGCGCAGTGATCTCGGGAACATACGGGGTAAGGCGGTCCTTCAGGTACGCAGGCCCCAGGCCGTGCAAGGCCTTAAAGGTCAGAACCAGTACTTTGAAGGCGATCCGGTACTCAATGGGGAGCCAGTGCAGCTGCCGAAGAGTAGGTGTAATGTGCTCTCTCGCTGGCACTTCTGCCAGCAAGCGGGCTGCGGCATTCTGCACTAGCTTGAGTTTCCGGATCGTCGACAAAGGAAGGCCAACGAGGGCATTACAGTAGTCTAATCTCGAGATGACCGTCGCTTGGATCACCGTGGCCAGGTCCCTCCTGGACAAGTAGGGGGCCAGTCGCCTAGCCTGTCGGAGGTGATAGAATGCGGTCCTGCTGACCATGGAGACCTGGGCCTCCATGGTCAGCGAGGAATCCAGCACAACCCCAGGCTCTTAACTGACGGCGACGGATTGCCGTTCGCCGTCCAGGGTAGGCAACCGGCACTCATCCAGCCCAGGCCGACCGGGCCACAGTATCTCCGTCTTCGATGGATTCACCTTCAGCCGGCTGGCACGCAGCCAACCAGTCACGGCCTCAAGGCACAGATGGAAACAATCGGGTACGGAGTCCGACCTGCCGTCCATTCTCAGCAAAAGCTGGGTGTCATCAGCGTACTGATGACACTCCAGACCAAAGTCACGAGCCAGCTGGGCCAGGGGGCATATACACGTTGAATAATAAGGGGAGAGGATGGCCCCTGGGGGACCCCACAGTCAAGTGGGAGCCTCCTGGAGACCTCCCCACCCCTCCACCCGTTGTCCCCGGTCACGGAGGAAGGAGGCCACCCATTTAAGGGCGGTCCCCCCTACCCCGGAAGCGGCTAAACGGTGGGTCAATAGTGCATGATCTACAGTATCAAACGCTGCTGTCAGATCTAACAAGACAAGCAGTGCCGATCCACCCTGGTCCAGCTGGCGGCGGTTGGTCTGTAATGGCGACAAGCACGGTCTCCGTCCCGTGTCCAATACGGAAGCCGGACTGGAAGGGATCAAGTCCAGCTGTGTCTTCTAGAACTGCTGCAGCTGATCCGCTGCTGCCCTCTCAATTACTTTGCCTAAAAATGGCAAGTTGGAAACAGGCCTGTCATTGGAGGGAGCCGAAGGATCTAGATTCGGCTTCTTCAGCAGCGGTCTCACCAGTGCCTCTGTTAATCCCCTGGGAAGACTCCTTGCTCAAGGGAGCTATTTAAGATCGTGCCCAAGGGGCCACGTGAGACCCTCCCGGCAGGATCTAATCAGCCAGGAGGGGCACGGGTCGAGGGAGCAAGTAGTTGGTCTAGCTGCAGTCAGTAACCCATCGACAGCTGCTGCGCCCAGCGGTAGAAACCGGGTGAAGGTGGGCCCACCGACGGGCGGCGGAGTCTCGCGGTCACGCACTGGATCAAGGGTGGCCGGACTGTCCCGGCGGAGGGTCGAAATCTTGTCAGCAAAAAAGTTCTGAAAAGCCTCAGCCGTTGGAGCCAAACCCCTATCTTTTGGGACAGTAGGGATTGTTGTCAATGACCGAATTACCTTAAATAATTGGGCTGGGCGTGAGCTAGCTGACTCTATCAAGGAGGAGTAGTAGACCTTTTTGCCTCCTTGATAGCTTGCTCATAAACCTCCTTAAATTGTTTATAAGCTGATTTCGACGCTCCGTCACGGAGACTCCGCCATATGTCCTCTAATTGTCTCCTTTTCCGTTTCATCGCCCGCAACTCCTGTATCCCATCTGTACTGGCAACTAAGTATAATGATGTCGGTTGGCTTTCCTTGGGATTGGGATTGTTGCTTCAATTTTGCTGCCTATGTTATAGAGCGTAATGCTGAACTGGCTGCCTCTATTGATCTGAGGCTGTTTGTGTTGGACAAAGCAAACTCGTTGGTGTCAGATTTGTGTGATTTGGCACTTGCATTTGTTGTTTAATTAAGGGAAAAGTACTTAAACTACAGTACACAGTGGTTGTCTGGTTTACCCTCAACATGAAGACACCAGCTCCTCCTGCTACACAGCATGCCGTGTACTATAAATGTTTGTAAAGGATAACGGAAGGAGGCAATCTGGAAACATGTACACAAGATAACAAAATAGCTTGGCTGTTCCGCTGAAAGTAAAAACTCATTCTATTAACATGCACGGCATCTGTTTCTGTTCTGGGATAAACTCCCAGCCCAGCTCGAAAGCCCCTCCGTGCTGTCCTTCTGTCCGCAGTCAAAGAGTCGTCTATTCTGACAGGCTTTAGAGCAGTGTTTCCCAACCAGTGTGCCGTGAGCGATCATCAGGTGTGCCGTGGGAAATTGGAACCTCCAATCCCCTTTCTTCCCCCTCCTGCCGAACACTTTTTCTTCTCCACTCAGGCTCCCTTCTTCCCAGCCTTGCTCTGCTTGCTTTGCCTCGCTTTGCTCTGGGGCGAGTCTGCGCAGTAGCGCCAGCATGGGTCACGTCTTCCTCCCTCCCCTCCTGAACACGCTCACGCTGCCCCCTCGGATCAAAATGGTCAATTCCCAAGCAAACCCTGTTTGTAATGAGAGTTGGTAATGAGAGTTCAATATGCCAAGTTTGATTCAATTCCATTGTTGCAAGAGTTCAGGATGCTCTTTGATTGTGTGTCAACTATAAATCCCAGAAACTGTAACTCCCAAATGTCAAGGTCTATTTTCCCCAAACTCTATCTGTGTTCACATTTGGGCATATTGAGTATTCATGCCAAGTTTGGTCCTGATCCAACATTGTTTGAGTCCACAGTGCTCTCTGGATATACTGTAGGTGAACTACAACTCCAAAACCCAAGCTCTTACAGTATTTTCTCTTGGGTATGGGAGTTCTGTGTGGGAAGTTTGAGTCTTTCTGCCATCTATGTTGTGTTCATCGAAACAGGTCCAGGTTTCCCACTGAGTGTATAAATACATTTAAAAACATATTAACTATATGTATTACTGTGTTAGAGTGTCATGTTGTGTCATTTTGGTTGGTGGTGTGCCCCAGGATTTCGAAAATGTAAAAAATGTGCCGCGGCTCAAAAAAATGTTGAAAAACACTGCTTTAGAGAACGGGATTAAAGGCTTTTAAGAATACGCTGTATTGTTTGTAATGGCATTGCTTTCAAACAGCTTTTTCTCATTGTAACTTACATGCTTTCAGGGGTTTTTTTAAGATAAGAAGGAATCCAACAACACCTTTGAGACTGACTGAAGAAATGAAAGAAAGAAATGTCTACCTTTCTTTTGCATTTTATGAAGTCCATGAAAAAATTTTTCCGAGTTAGTTTCACAGATGTTATATGATTCTTCTGTTTTTAATGTTACTGATAGTTTGATTCTGTTTCAATGCTCGCCTTTTGTACATTTTAACCTTTTTAGAAACAACTGATATGGATACAACTGATGTCGCCCCTTGGCTAAAGGAGCATGAGTCCACTGCGCCGGTTAAGCCGATAAACCCTCAGAAGGGGCGATCCGCTGAGGGCCTGGCGGGGTCGCTCTAAGCCAGTCAGTCAGTCAGTAGCCTTTATTTCGGTCAACAAACCATCGGCTAAGTCAGGTGAAAATAGAACCATAGAATACAACATTTAAGAAATTAATAACATTGCATTTGGGTTATGATTAATAAGAACAAGTGTCACAGTTCGCTATCGGTTGAATGACTGTCTTTATCATTTTAAACAGGAACTGATTGCCAATTAATAGTAAGTGTTCTGAGTACTCTTTGTTACACTCTTAGTGTTTACAGGTTATTAATGAAGCACTTGCGGCTTTTTGCCGCTGCAAAAGAGAAATTTGGCCACCTGTTCCGTTACCCTTTTGTCAAGATCAGACAGTAAATAAGTACAGTACCAATGTAGGGTTCTTCCTGGCCATTTGGTGAGTAGAGGGGGTATTAACCTTAGTCTATCATCCCGGTAAATTGTGCAAATAAAAAGTACATGTATTACAGTTTCTATTTTACCTCCCAAGGGCAAACTCTGTGTTCATAATCAGTCCCTTTGTATCTACCTTCTAGTATGGCTGATTTGAGGGCATTAAATCTGCCCCAACTGAAAGCAAGACGAAATTTTGGGATATTTAAATTTTCTAAGTATTTGGCACATCCCAAAGGATTAAATGCTAGGCCTAAATTTAGTGGAGAGCATGTGGAGCATGCCAGAGTCATTGAGGCCTGTTTGTCTATGTCACTGATTCGTTCTGCTAAGGTCTGCATTGTCTTTTATGCTCAAGACTGCTCAGAATGTTCTCTGAGAGGCCCATCTGCCTAAGTTTCTGATTTAATGCTTTGATTCGGTGGGATTTAAAGAGGTCTTCTTGAATCAAATATGTATAGCCCGCTTCCGGCCCTTTGTACATACTCTCCACCCAGTATCCTAGGGCCCTTCTCCAAGCTAGTGATTCGAGAGAGGCTGTTCCTGATTCCAATCTTAAGACCGCAGATGGAACGCAATTGGGGACAGCAAATAGTTTTCTGAGAAACCCTGATTGAACTTGTTCTACTTTAGATGTGAAGCCTGTGATCCATACTGGAATTGCATATAGTAATTGGGCTGTTACCTTTGCTTGGAAGACCTTTGTTGCAGCTGGGATATACTGGCCACCTTCGGTATAGAAAAGCGAATTATTGCTTTACTACTGGATAGAGCGTTTTGTACAGCTATTTTTTGGTGGCATCCCCAGGAAGCTCTGGCCTGAAAGGTAACCCCTAAATATTTAAAACTGGAGACTTGTTCTATTAAGTTCTTTCCTATGTACCAGTTATGCCTGGCCCGCTTATTTGAGAAGATCATAATTTTGGTTTTACTATAGTTGATCTTTAGCAGGTTTTTCTCACAGTATTGGTTGAATGCACTCAGCACTCGCTCTAAGCGGTGCCTCCGCCTTCCTCACTCACCTGAGGGACGCCAAGCGCTGCCAAGACACAGACCCCCACCTCTGCCACTTTCGTGCCGCTTTCCCTCCATCGGGAGGAGCAGAGGAGGGGAACGAGGAGGAGCCTCCTTCCTTCCTTCCTCCCTCCCTCCCTCCCTCCCTCCCTCACAAACACACACACAAGCGCTTTCGAGATGAGAGGGGGAAGGAGGACGCAGTGCGCATGCACACACGGCTCCTTTGGCTTGGGATTGTAGATGGAGAAAAGAGGAACTGCGCAGGTGCGAAGCGAGGGAATCCCAAACCCTTGCCTGCGCAAAATGGCTGAACGAGCCAGATGCAATCATCAAGAGAGCCACACATGGCTCGCGAGCCGTAGGTTCCCGACCCCTAGCGTTGACAACAGCCAACAACAACACAGCAGCATTGCACAGCTTGGTACCCTTCTGTTTATTCTTCAGCTAGGACCAATTGTCTATAAATTTAATCCTATTGAGAGAGTTAATGTTGTCCCTTCCGCTGAACTTTCTCAAGCCAACCTTTCTGAACCAACTGGTCAAACTAAAGAAAAATACCATATTAATAGAACTGTAATGTTTGCCGAAGTATGCTGCAGTTTACACATTTGTAAATTACCGTATATACTAAAATATAAGATGACCCGAATATAAGCCTAATTTTACCACCAAAAACTGGAAAACGCATTGACTCGAGTATAAGCCGAGGGTGGGAAATGCAACAGCTACTGGTAAATTTCAAAATAAGAATAGATGCCAATAAAATTACATTAATTGAAGCATGCTTTTGAAAATTTACATAAAACTGTCATTTAAGATAAGACTGTCCAACTCTGATTAAACCATTATTCTAATCTTCTTCAATGTAAATGTGCTCACATATCCTTCCAATATTAATAAAAAGAGTAAACTAATAAATGTAATAAAACAATCACAGAGTAAAATAATAAATGTAATAATAATAATAATAAAGAGTAAAATAATAAATGTAATAACAATAGAGTAAAATAATAATGCAAATTCAATTATAATATTAATAACAGCAAAATAATAAATGTAATAAAATAATACTAATATCAATAAAATAATAACCTTGACTTGAGTATAAGCCGAGGGGAGCTTTTTCAGCCTAAAAAAGGGGCTGAAAAACTAGGCTTATACTCGAGTATATATAGGAATTTTAAAAACAAAACCCAGCACCTCTCTTTATTATAATACTAGCTTGGGGACCTGGGTTATTTGAGAAACGTATTACTTGGTCTTTAGCAATTATTTATGTGGCTCGCAGTGGTGTCAGGAAGTTAGTGAAGGCACTGCGAGTCCCATTGTCCATAGTCTACCCTCCTCCAAAGTGCAGCAAGATGTAGAGTGGGTCATGGAGGCTCTGTCTGCCAAGTTTGGCCTGGATCCATCAGTATTGGGAGTTGCAGTGGTATCATGAAATTACTGAAGGTACTGCAAGTCCCATCATCTGTGGCCTGCCCTCCTCCAAACTGCAGGAGGATGTAGAGTGGGTCACTGGGGCTCTGCATGCCAAATGTGGTCTTTATCAGTGTTTGTTGGGGGCCGCAGTGGACTGTGGGAACAGAGGGGTGTGGAAGTACTACAAATCCCATCCTCCCTTGACAGTCCTTCCCCAAACCTCACCAGGACGTGAAGGCAGTAATGGGGTTATGTGTGCCAAGTTTGGTCTCGATCAGAAATTGGAAGAGGGTCACAGCGGACTTGGGAAGTGAGTAGAGGTAGTTCAAGTCCCATCATCCCTGGTCCGCCCTCCTCGAAACTGCACCAGGACGTAGAGTGGGTCATGGGGGCTGTGTGTGCCAAGTGTGGTCTGTATTGGTCCTTTTTGGTGGCCACAGTGGTCTGTGGGAACCAAAGTGTTTGAAAGTACTACAAATCCCATAATCTATGTTCCATCTCCCCCAAACTGCACCAGGACGTGCGTTGTTGGGTTCAGTGTGCTCTGGATACCTATTGTGTCAGTCTCCCAAACCCTTCCAGTCTGTTCAGTTGCTGATGAATTCCTCTGTGTTTGCTGTGTGCCATAGGAAAGGGTGAAGGGAGAGGCAGTAGGCGGGCTCATGCAAGGAACGCTGGGGTACCTGCCTGGGGTAGAGGGAACACGGCAAATCTAGGATGGAAGTCTCCCCAAATGAAAGCATGACTTGGGTGGTGAGCCCTAGTGTGTGGGGAGGACATTGGCAGTGTGTTGGGCTTCATGTTAATGGCGCTCGCTGTCACCTGCAATGTCGGATGAGGGAGTGCCTTTGGAGGCTTCTCAGCGCTTGGAATTATAGCCTGCTTGTGGGGCCCCGAGTCTGTCTGTGTAAGTGGACACTTATTCCACATACATACATACATACATCTTTTTCTCTTTTATTATGTACTAGCTGACCTGGCCACGCTTCGCTGTGGCTTTTGTGTGTGTGGTGTGGTGCCTGCTCTGTCCTCCTCTTCCTTCTCCTCCGATAGGGGACCTTTGGCATCGCGGGGCCGAAAGGGGACCTTCGCCACCGGGAAGGCGGCACCGTGGGCGCCCCCTCCGCTGCCTCCTCTGCCGCCTCCCAGCTGTTTCTGGACCCGGGGCGCGCGGTCTCTTTTCCTCTCTCTCTATGTCTTGATCTGCATGTGTCTCGCAGTCTCGCGAGACACACACAGGAAGAGAGACCGCATGAACCCCGTCTGAGGCGGGAGGGATGGTGCCCTTTCCCGGCAGCTCTCTATCCTCCTCGCCCCACCGTCCTCCCTTGAATGTAGGAAGGAGGGCATTGAAAGGAGGAGAAAGAGATGCCCGGGAAAAGGGCAGAATCCCTCTTGCCTGTGCCGGGTTCGCGTGATCTGTCTTCCTGTTTTTCTCTAGGTCTGTGTGTGTCTCGGGAGAGTGCGAGACACATGCAGATCAAGAGAGAGAGGGGGAGAGAGACCGCACGGCCCGGGACAGGAAGCAGCTGGGAGGCTGTGGCGGAGGCCGAGGAGGTAGCAGAGGAGGTGCCGCCGTCGAGGTGGTGAAGGTCTCCTTTGCTCCACCTTCCGGGAGCGGCATGGAGGTGGTGAAGTAGGTCAAGGAGGCGCCGGAAGAGGCGGGCACGGCGGCGGCGCTGCCGTAGCGATGATCCCCCGTTTGTTACCGCGGCGGCATAGAGAAGGAGGACGATGTGGTGAGGGTGGGCTGAGGGGAGGGGCTGGGTTTGGGGTGGGGGTGGGATGTGGAGTGCGCTGCCAGCATTGGGAAGCAGTGCTTTCCCCTCCCCTCCCCCCTCGCGTTGGAAGGAGACCATTGTAATTCTCCATGCGCTGCTATTTCCAATGGGTGGTTTTGGGGGGCGTGTTTCGGGGCGTAGTCTGGTATGTAGGCCGGTTTTTTTGTTCCCTAGACATACCCCGTGGTATGCTTGAATGTGTTTGGGGTGTTTGGTGGTTATGGGGGTTATAGTTTTGCTGTCTATATACCGAGTTGCACGACCATTCGATTTTTATATATATAGATAGAGATAGAGATTTGTTGTAAGTATACAAAAGTAATATGATTTCTGAGATATTTTTTTTCAACAGTGTAGAAGTTTGTAACCTGAAAACCAGGAAAGTTCCCAGATGTTCCCAGATGGTTATAAAAATAAAACCAGTCAGCATCCACGAAATGCAAGAATACCTGGCTGCGAGTGATCTTGGGATGACAATAGTGATTCGTGTCCAGTCCTCAAAGTCTCCCGTAATACATAGTGGGCTCAGTCAGTTCTCGGGCGCTTCCTTCACATCCTTTGACCCCAGGGGATGCTGGGTAACAGCCCTCCTTCACCAATGACCAGAACAGGCCTGCATCGTGGGAATATTGAAGGAGCACAGGAGCAGAACCAGTGAACTGGTCTGTACAGCCTATATTTAACTGCAAAATAAAGGGAATTAAAAATGAGATAAAAGCAGTGAAAAAGGGTGTAAAGGTCACATGCGATATGTCTTTATTGATTGATTGATTGATTGATTTACAGTTCATGTCTGGACATGGACAGATCGGACTGGTTCTGTGGGTTCTGCATGTATGCATTCATAAATCTATTTCATTCCGATTATGCTTTAATCTGACACACTTGAAGGTAGAAACTTTTTGGTGTTGCACAAATGTTATTCTGGAATACACATTGGTGGCCACATTTCATCCTAAATCCAGAAATGCTAATGAAAACACCCATATTCTGCCCTGTCAGAATTTAGAGAACCTTTTATTGACTACTAGCTTGGGACCTGGCGGTGCCGGGTTATTTGAGAAAGGCATTGTGTGCCAAGGTTGGTCTTTGGTACTTCAAGTCCCATCATCCACGGTGTACTCTCCTCCAAACTGCAGTAGAAGATAGAGTGGGTCATGGGGGCTCTGTGTGTCACATTTGGTCTTGATCATTGATTGTATGAGAGTTGCAGCGCTCTCGAAGGTGAGTGAAGGTACTTCAAGTCCCATCGTCTGTGGTCCACCCTCCTTGAAACTGCACCAGGGTGTAGAGTGGGTCAAAGAGGCTCTGTGTGCCAATTTTGGTCTGTATTGGTCATTGGGTGAGGGTCGCCAGTTCATCTATTCACAGCTGGGCTGGTTTCAACTGTTGGGTGAACAGTGGACAGCGCTCACAGCTGGGTGTCCAGACCAGCCCGGGAATTGAACATGCAACCTTCTGATTGCAAGCACAGCTGTTGTTACCGCTGTGCTATCTCTCCGGCCCAATGTTTTTGGGACAATTATTTATTTTTGAAATAAATAAATTCGACTTGTTTACTATCTGGTCTGGCCCTTTAAGGCTTTCTGTGTTGTGACAAGACCTCTGGGTAAAATCCCTAGATTCTCAGGTTTTATCCTGCCCTTCATTACCTGTGTAATCAACTAGTTCAAATAGGTCTTAATAATAACCATGCTTTTTTTAAAGTATTGTTTAATGAGAGACACCAACTGAACTGAGCAATATTTATTAGTCAGGCTTCAGCTACATAAGGCAATATCTGCAGCTTGATTTAACTGGCTATTAACCCTGCGGAAATTCAATGCTAACGCATGAGTAACCTGTCAGACACAGAACAAAGAAATATAGATCTGAGTGAAGCTTTCTTGCTGTACATGTCAGTGCTTCTCACCGCACTGTGCATCTTTCTCAGACTGGGGGGGTGGTCTCTTTATTCTCAATTTCTATGAGGTGGCACACCTGTATCTAGATGGTACCACACAAGATTATATTTTACAGTTCAAAATGTCAAACAAAGTAACTCTTGTTAGTCCTCAAGATAAATATCAAACAGGAAATACATTTATTAAGATCAAAATCAACCAAATATACGCAGACCATTTAGCATTCTCAGCTCTAATGCCTGACCGTACTGCAGTCCCGAGGATTGCACAGAATCAACCATACAATTAAAGAAGAATATAGTGTAGGGATATTTGGTATCTACATTAAGCGGAGTACAGCAGGGATAGTGCAACATGAGTTTATGGTAGAAATAGCAGAAATGACTCCAGCATTTGTATAGCACTGAATTTTTGCTGTAAGCCGGTCTGAGTCAGGCCCGATTCAGAGTTTGTTGCGCCCTAGGCCACACTCTGGGAGGCCCGCCCTCTGGTGGCAGGGCAGGGTCGCCATGGGGGCGGCCGCTGCGTGGGCACAAGCGCCGCCTCCACCACAGTTTCTGGTGCTGCATCGGCCGCCCGGGAGCTTACCTTCCTTTCTCTTCCTTCGGAGAAGGAAGGGAAACTCCGGGTGGCCGCCGCCGCACCCAGGAACATGGCGGAGGGCGCCGTGCCGCTCGCGCCCTGCCGCACATGCCCGGTGTTCTGCGCGGTGCCCGCCCCGTTTCGGCGGGGCTGGGTGACGTCAGGCGCGGAGGCAAGGAGGAAAAGGTGGAGGGAAGCCGCGGTCTCTGCCTCCACCTCTTCCTCCTCGCCGCCGCCACCGCGCCTGATGTCACCCAGCCCTGCTTAAAAGGGGCGGGCGCCGCGCAGGGACCGCCCGAGGTTTTTCCTTCTCCGAAGGAAGAGAAAGGAAGGTAAGCTCCCGGGCGGCCAATGCAGCACCCAGAAACATGGCAAAGGGCGCCGAGCCACTCCCGCCCTGCCGCGCATGCCCGCAAGCGGCCCCGCGTGAGCGACAAACAGGCAGGGGGAAGTCCTGCCCCTAGGGCGTCTGACGGGCTTCCCTCCGCCTCCTCTCGCTCGCATCAGCCCCGACCCTCCTTGCACGCCCCCGGAGATCAAACTTGTAAAAATTGGGGGGTCCGGGCTGGCCACCCCTCTGGGTGCCGCCCCAGGCCATGGCCTAGGGTGGCTTTTTGGTTAATCCGGGCCTGGTCTGAGTTCCTCTATAGAGGTGAGAAGGTCAGGGTACAAAAAAATTTTAAATAAATAAATTAATAAATTTTCTCTGAGGATTTTTATCACTGCTTTTGTGAACTCTGTATAGTTATTAAGGGAATACAGTACAACTACAAAAAGCACCATTACACACTTTGCTATTGCCCCTGATTGGACACTTTAGCACATGGTATCTTTTATCAAAGAAGGAAAAGAAAAGAGCCAGGAAAGAAAGTTACTTCGGGCTGGATCACACTTTTGCCCACAGACTGCCCATCGGGTTTAAAGACATCTCAGTTGATATTTTCTACAATATTAGTATTGCTGTGGTATATTCCTTCACAAAAGCAAATTATACATGCAAAAGGCCCCGAGTAATGTGTTTAAATAACAACATTAGGAAAATCTACATAAATGTAAAACATCGTGATTCTCAGTTTATATACCATGTCATGATAATGTCAAAACAGAATGAGATTATTTTATTAGATCCTCTACTACTTGCCCATTCCCTCATTTATATAATGGTGGGGAAATGTTTGAAAGCTGGCCCGGTAAACATAATATCTTTAATAATTCTGTTTGTAAATTATTCATGCCTGTGTCCACCAATTATGTAAGGACTGTGTATTTGTAGCAATCATTAAAAATTCTATTACAGTCGATCCAAGAATTCACAATGGGATTTTTTTTATAAAAATCAATCAAATTTTCATTAGGGTTAAAATGGCCCTGAAAATGAAAAAAATGTCAAGTATTACATTGTAGGAGTGAGTAATCTTTCCGTTTTTTACATTATCTTGCTCATCCAATAAACATTTTGGGATCATTTAGATGGATAATTTATGGTTACATCTAATTTCACTTCAGATTTTATTCCATTTATCTACTACTAGTTTTACCCGGGCCCCCGCTTTGCGGCGAGTTGGTGGGTATGAGAAGGTTGGGTTAAAGAAGAAGAACTCCAACAACATCCCTTCCTGCTTGTAGTTCTTCCCTCCTCCCCCCCTCTCCCCTTTCTTCTGCTCTTTTCCCTTTTCTCTTTCCTC